>JAXGGA010005991.1:0-73409 GCA_038373865.1 Uloborus plumipes | reverse complement strand
TTACTGTTGCTTTTACAGTATAATACAACGAAATCTTACGGCAGTAAACTGTAAAATTTCTAACTTTACAGTAAGAAACTAAAATTGCTAGTTTTAGGGCCCTGCTCCACATCAGCGGAAAACGCGACCGAAACCGAAGGCAGAAACCGAAAATCCGGGTACTTTCCATAGGAACGCTATTTTATCCATTTTACGCTTCTGCTTTATTTTTCTGCTTTACGTCAATGTGGAGCAGGGCCCTTAGAGTTTATTACTGTGAAATTTTAATTTTTAAATTGGAACCTCGGCTGCCAGTATTATATTGTAAAACAAAAAGTTCATTTTTTGCAGTGTTGGTATGCGCATTTCTCTTTACATTCATGTTATCACTTATATTGTAATGTGGGCAATTGATTGGAAAATATGTTTTTTTTTCTTCTCAAATCGAGTCAAACCTATGTGCTTCTCACCCTGTTTTTGCAAATACTTGGAGCAAAGCTCTATCTTAGGTTCTCCTGGGACCAAAATGTCGGAAGGAGCGGCCTGCTCTCTAAAGGGGTTCTCGATAGTGCTGCATCGCATTCGCAATGCACGCCTTGAAGCAAGGGAACTTGGTCAGCAGTTCGCTATCGATTATTTATAGTTCGAGTGCTTGTCCAGCGACAATGTTGCTAGATTAGTATCTCTTGGACGACTCGTGAGTAAAATCACGAGCAGCCAGTAAGATGGAAACCCTGGATAGAATTTTTATTGGCAAAATTAGCGCTAACTAATACATATAATGATACTTGTTTCCTTTAAATGGGCAGAAAAATTGGTATTTTCTTGTGATTAGAACTAGGGATGCACCGATGAATCGGCAGTACCGATGAATCGGCCACAATCAGCCGATTATTAATAATCGGCAAAATTGGGCTGATTAATCGGGCATTTTTTTTAAAAGTTTATTCTTAAAGTATACCTTCACGAAGAAACTACGATGAATAATCTTATAAACATTAATAATAATCCTCACAGTTGATATAAAGTTTTTAAAAAATTAATTCTCCTACTTTGAATAAATATACATAGTCAATGTTGGCAACATTTTTTTTCATGGGGAGAGTTTCCTCCTTAGTACAGTGTTTTAGATAATCTCTAATTTTCACAAAGAATACAAGTCTTGAATTAAATTGCTACTAATTACCAAAAAATTTAAATTAAAAGTACTCCTAAATTGGAGTACAGACTCCCTTCCCCTCTTTCTGAATTTTTATGTCCAATTAACATAATTAACAATGTGTTAATGTAATGTTATTGACAATAATATGAAAATTGGTTCTAAGAAATTTGATAAAATATTGAAATTATTTTGTGGAAATTGGGAAAATGGAAAAAAAATCTTCTCTTGGAAATTAATTACTTACTATTTCTAAACTCGGAATTGTATAAGAGAGATAAAAACAGTGATATTCAAATTGGCAGAATTAAAAACAATCATCCTTATCAATAATCGGCTGAGCCGATTAATCGGCCAATTATCAACAACCGATTAATCGGTAATCGGCCACTTTGCTTATCGGTGCATCCCTAATTAGAACACAATATATGTCCTCTTAAAGAAGTAAATAAATATGAGAAAAAATAAAGCAAATAAATAAATTTACATACTGTCTGATCTTCTTAGGTAAAACCTTTCGCGCATTTGCGCATGCGTCAGATCTTCCCTGATCTTGCCAAAATAGGGGTGTTAGCCAAGATATAGCTTACAATAAGGGGAAGAATACTAAAAGCATTTTGAGCCGTATCAACCAACGTGGAATGATGCTAATTTCAAATACATTGTTTACTTATTTATGTCAAAAGGATTTTGCAAATGAAAGTTTTAAATTGAAAACTTCGGAAAATTATTACCCACAAAACCCATCTACCCTTTTTTGAGTAGAACTGCTCGTGAGTGCTAGGCGCGGCTTTCATGAACAGACAGTAAATGAATGAAATAACGTAAATAAATGAACAATAAAAATATGTGAATAAGTAGCTTAAAAAATGAATGAATAAAAAAAATCTGACAAGTATGTACAAAAAAATAACGTGTTATTAGCTCACAGAATAAATTTCAAGTCACTGTAATGAGATCTATGAATGAGAATCAAGGGTGCCCAGAGGGGGGGGGGGATTATGGCGCAAGTTGCGCCATCAAATTTTTTTGGGGCGGGGGGGATTTTTTTTTAAAATTATTAATTAATTTATTTATTAAAATTGTTTATTAATTTATTTTTTTAATTTAAATTATTTCTTTTATTTTTTTATTTTTATTTATTTATTTATTTATTTTTGTGCGTGTGTGTGTGTTTGGTATGTCTGGAAGAGAAAAAAAGCGATTCTATTTAGCGCATAATTCGCAGCGCATAATATAACTTTTAAAAAATCAATAATACATAAAAAATAATAGTTATAATTTAAGAAAAACAAATAAAAAAAATAATAAATAAAATAAAAAAAGGGGTAAAAATAAAAAACACAAGAGGGTTTTGAAAAATTGGGGGGGGGGGGGGAATTTGCGCCATTGAGCTTGGGGAGGATGGGCACCCCTAATGAGCAAACGAAAAATTATGTCCAGATAAAATGACGCTCCATAGAATAGCAATTCCTAGAAAAAGAAAACCGATCGAAGAGGTTAATTTTTTTTGAAAATGTAGACATTACGATTATTTAAATATTTCAAACTCTGACAGTTTTAAATAAAGGTTAATCGCAATAATTCAAGCTTATCGATTTATATAAATGTACAAAAAACGAAAGGTACAAATTAAAATAAAAATGCAGAAAATAACTAAAGCATTTCATTAGACCATGATGAATGTTTTATTGCACACCAATACGTTAGAAAATATACTGATACTTTTTTGCTCTAAATTGAAAAAAAAAGTTTAAATCATTATTGTTATCTTACGATTATGGCCAGGATATGTCTCATTCAAAATAAATAAAAGTAAAAATAAATAAATTTGAATGAAAGTAAAAGATAAATAAACGAGCAAATAGGTAATTCATAATAGTAACAAATTTAATCTCACAGACACGGTGCTATTAACTCACAAACTAAATTTTCAGTGTTAATTAGTCTTATTTTTGGTGTATCCGCCATAATTGGGGGGGGGGGGGGAGGGGACTTTCCCTCACCCCGAAACATTTTATATCGCTGGAAAGGGTCTTTTTTCTGAAAAAGAAAAGTTTTACACGTTTTTCTCCGTTTATTAGAACAGCAGATATTAATTACTCAAATTTAGTCGATTTTCAAGGGTTAACTCTATACGCAAAACTGAAACACTAGGTCCATTTTCCAAACTGCTCCTTCTTCAGTGGTTTAAATTTGCGTATAGAGTTAAGCCTTGAAAATTGACTAAATCTCCTATTACATACTTAACTTAATGTTTTTTTGATTTATTTGGCTTATTGTGACTTTAACTTCAACATGACTTTTAGTGGAGTTTAAAAGGTCGTGGAGCATATTTGAATTAAAGAATATAATAATTTTACTTCAGAGGGTTTGAGTAAATTTAAATTTATTCAGTTGACTTCCTTTACATTTTTTGCACGGGCATCGCCGTGCGGGTACTGCTAGTTAAAAATAAATAAAAGTAAAAATAAATAAATTTGAATGAAAGTAAAAGATAAATAAACGAGCAAATAGGTAACACATAATAGTAACAAATTTATCTTCACAGACACGGTGCTATTAACTTACAAACTAAATTTTCAGTCACTGAAATGACGTCTGTAAATGAGCGTACTACATCTCCTGAATGAAAAAGTTTGTGCGGCAGGATAAAAAAAAAGGTCAAAACCAATTATGAGTAATTAGCAAGACGTCATCTGGCGTTGAACAGCAGCTTGGCGTAATCGAATTAGTCACAGAAAAGTTTTTTTCCGCCAATTCGTGGCAGATCCGTTTCCAAAGGCATCGGCGGCATCTCTTTCCTTAAATAGATTAGTTGCCATGATAAGGGAAGAATGTGAAGGGGCTCTTCTAACGGAATCTAAGAAGAGCTTCTCGTCAGTTGAGATTTAAGATTGAAGAATTTTTTTAAACAATTTACTGCTGCTTTAAATATTTCGAAAATGCACTGCAAAAAATGAACTGTTGTTTTTACAGTATAATATAATACTGGCAGCCGCGGTTCCAATTTAAAACTGTAAAATGCACAGTAATAAACTTTAAGATTAGCAATTTTAGTTTCTTACTGTAAAGTTAGAAATTTTAGTTTATTGTCGTAAATTTTTGCTGTATTTTCTGAAAAACAACACGATAATGCTGGCAGCAGAGGTTCCAGTTTAAAACTGTAAAATGCACGGTAATTAGCAATTTTGCAGTTTATTTCTGCAATATTAGCAATTTTACAGTTTATTACAATAAAATTTGCTGTATTAAGCAAAAACAGCATTCATTTTTTAGTGTATTAGATTATTTCTTTCTTTCTTTAAAAAAATAACTCATGCAATATTTTTGAGGAGGGGGGGGGGAGAATATTATACTTTAATACCATAATATGACTGTAAGAATAATGTTCCAGATCAGAAATTCAATGCAGAGATCTTTTTTATTCTTTCTGTAAAAAAGTGAGCCGTTGAAAGCAAAAGTAGAGTAAGGGGAATATTTACATTAATGGAAATTGATCTCGTTCGATTTTATCGAATTATATATACCAGTAGTACAACGAAAAATTTTCCTTCTGAGTGGGTCGAAAAAAAAAGCTCTGGCTGAGCTATTGAGTGTTAGAATTCATTTAAGTTGAATACAATCGATTGCTTTAGAGATAAATATGTTCTTCAGTAAGTTTTGTAAAAAAATGTTTTTAAACCATTTGCAATTTGAAGAAAATAAATACCTTTGTGCGAAAGATGTAGAGTTTAAATCCAACGTTAAAAATGCACAAATGATTCTTCATCCTAAAGCTCACACTTGTATTGAAAAAGGGGCTTCTTGTAGCCCCGAAACACGTGTCTGCAGTATACTTGTATATTTGTGCATTTTTAACGTTGGATTTAAACTCTACATCTGCAATTTGTTTCACCTTCAGTCTACTTTATGCGAAAGTGGTCCAAAGGCATATTCAACTCTTAACACAATTGATCGTGCTCGACTTAGCCGAATTCTATTTACCAATAGCTCAGGAAGAAAGTTCTATTCCTCCACCCTGAAGGAAATTTCTTGTTGCGCTACAGGCAGATGTGAATATGACCCTAAGTCCAGGTTCCACAATTTGCCGATAGACAGTAGACATTTTTCAAAGCCAAAAGGGGAGTGGGAACGCAATAAACTTCTTCAGTGATTGGCCTGACGTTAAAAGTTTTGTTACAAAACTGCAACAGTTTGATCTTGAGCAGTTCGACAAAGCCGAATGACCATCGACGCAACAGTTCCTGCAAAATAAATCGCCCAAAAAAGATGGGAAGTTCTCTCCAGAGATGCGAGGAAAGAAATAAACGTTGTTTTTAGCAGCACTCAATACATCACCTCCACGAAAGCTTCGAGAGAGAAGTAAATCACTCCCTCTTCCACCTGCCTCAGAGAAAATGGCAACCACAGGCCATCAATTAACGAAATTTCGCTGAGACCGGCTATTTCTGGCAACGGCTCAAACCACAACAGCGACTCCCATCGGTCGATGCGATCAACACGCATCGGGCATGGACTCAGACAATTGCCACTTTAATCAAAGACCTCGTTACCAGTGGTATAGCCTCGGGGGTGGGACAAACAAGCCGATGAAAGGCGGCCTATGTCTGATTATGGGCAGGGATGAAAGTTGAGCATCTTTTTTTTTTTTGCTTGCTGGAGAGAATTCAAGTATGAAGTGAAGATGCTTGAGGCAAAAAGAAAAAGGGTACACTAAAAAATGAATGTTGTTTTTACAGTATAATACAGCTTATTTTGCAGTAATAAACTAAAAATTGCTAATTTTACAGTAATAAACTGTGCAATTACCAATTTTACAGTTTATTACCGTACATTTTGCAGTTTTAAAATGGAACCTCTGCTGCCAGTATTATACTGCTGTTTTTACAGTATAAAACAGCTAAATTTTACTCCAATGAACTGTAAAATTTCTAACTTTACAGTAATAAACTGTAAAATTGCTAGTTTTACAGTTTATTACTGTGCATTTTACAGTTTTAAATCAAAACCTCGGCTGCTAGCAGGGACGTCATTTCAAGTTTTTCCAGGGGGGGGGGGCAATTGACCCCCCCTGCCCCCCCCCCCTAAATGACGGGTCTGGCTGCTAGTATTGTACTGTAAAAACAACAGCTCATTTTTCGCAGTGTAGACATGTATAAAATAGTACGCAAAGAAATTTGAAATAAGTAAAGTTGTTCCGATGTGTACCGCTGTAAAACTTTTTCGTTAACGTGTTTGCACTAATCTAATTTTCATATAGATGCTATCGTTTAAGTGTATAATTTAATTAGTTCTTCCAATTACTAGGTATTTTTTGACACAACGAAAGAAAACTGTTTAAGTACATAACATAATTTTTTTTTTCATATTTTACCCAGTTATGCTATGAAGTTATTAGTCGTTAGGTTATGAAATAACTTATGGTAGACCGTATAAAGCGAGAAATAAACAATTCTAAAACAACGACGAAATTATTACTAAACAATTAGGTTGATGGCCCATTCCTGCAGAAGTCATTTCTTGAAAACAAGTGGAAAACATATTTGTTAACCCGAAATGCAAAACGCTAACGAATATACACCTCTTGAATTCCACGTCTAAAACCGACGACATTAACTCTGAACAATCTACAGTACAGTGAGGACAATTGGTCCTAAAAACCCCAACTAGAGTTCAGAAAGCAGCTCCAAGAAGACACAATTAGAGCAAGAATAATATTTTTTAGAAGTATTTATTAGAATAAGGACAATAGGTGTCAAAACTATATTTTACGATAAGCAAAGAAGGAAAGAAAAATGCTTTCTAAAAATCCACGGTAGAAGAAGGGTAACATTTTCAAACTACGTCGACAGTTCACTGAACGTCTCCACACATAAAAAAGTGTTCATAAGTGCCAATTAAAATAAGGACGTCAGTCAGCCTAAACCCTTATAAGCAAAAACAATTCTTAAATACCCCTATCAGTAAATCTAAGCATTCCTTATTAGATGAAAGCAACACTAATAAAAACTTTCGTTAAGTTTAAATAAATTCCTTTTCGGTAGTGGAGGGAAAAAACAGACCATTTAAATGAAACAGTTAATACAAAAATCACGCTTCAATTCCGAAGGTAAGAAAAGTTTTTTGAAATACATTTTCGCGATGTCTTTTCACCCAAGAAAACTATAAAGTGCTTCCCTTGTTGCATTCTGAACACCGCAAATGTAGACTTAAATTCTGCCATACAACTTTTATTTCAACTTGAAAAAGAACTGCTGACTTGCAACATGCCCCAAAGCTTCGATATCGGTAAAATACGATAAAATAAAAATTGATTTCATGGATTTTATGTCATCTAAAGATTAGCTCTTGGATATACTTGACCCAATTTATCACTTACTCTTATTCTCAATTTTTATGTTTTTTTTTCCACCTCTTTCGCCAGTTTCTGCTTTTACAGGTTTCCCCTAGGGTTAAAATTCGATTTTTGCCTTTCCCCCTTCATTCTCTTGCGTCTGGTGTCTTTATCAGAATCTTTCCCTTATTTTGTGAGACGAAAAAACAGATTGAAAAAATCTAAGAAAAACAGGAGAGATATCTGTCTCTTTTTTCCCTTTACTGTAGACATCTTCATCGTTTGGGAGAAATAAAGAAGAACAGTTCGAGTTTTTTTATTTCTTTTTTAAAGAAAAGCGACGTGAATCAATTTCCTCTAAGGCATTTACATTGAATACTTTTCATTGCTTTTATTCGAGGAAAAGTCTCGGGAAAAAAAAGGAGGTGTAGCTTTTATTCTGAAGCAATAACTTTTCTCCTTTCTTTAGAACTTACCACCTTAACTACACCAATGCATTTATCAAACGATTTTTCCTGGAAGTGTAAGAAATATTTTATATTGGAAGGAGTTGGTCGTCTCGAAGTGAAGTGAAGTGGTTCGGAAAAATTGAGAAGAAATCATTGAGAGCATACGGAGGTGGGTTAATGCTATTTTTGAGAATGGAAAAATTGAGTCGATGCCAAATAGGAAAAAATGTAATAAGCAAAGGATTTCAGGAATTACGGAAAAAAACAGATTGGCAGACAGACCAAAGAATTTTTTTACAGATGGATTAAATTTTAATTTCAAAAATAAGTATGTAAAATAAATAAATTAATGAATAAATATTATTAATCGAAATTTCAGAGCGTTCTTCCTATCAGAAAAACCTGTCGTTTATTGAAATTTCATTAGAATGAGCAAAAAAAATGCAAAAAATTGAAAATGAAATAGTGTTGGTCAACGTTGTTGGGAATCAAATCCCTCCTTGATCTTAGACAATTACCTAAAATGCCGACATTTGTCTGATTTTCATTTTTTGGGTATCTTTCTACATTCTGAAGAGTTATTCTAATCTAGTTAACAATTGTAAAGAAATCCGACACTTTAAGTATTTTTCTGCATTTTAATTTCCATTTTTATAATTCTTTCTTTTTTTTTTTGAACTCTTATGGCTTTAGTAATGCAAGTTTCGTTTCTCTGTAGTTCTTAATTCCTTTTATCTGAAATTATATTTCTAGTTTATATTTTTATTTAGTAATATTCAGCATGTTTGTTTGTTGTTTTCCTAACAGTCTACTGTTGTCGGACTTGCACTACTTCTTTTTGTGAGAACTCACAATATAGTTTAAAAAGCCAAAAGAGTTAGGGAGAATGTAAAAATACTCCATGCAGGCAAGAATAAAGTGTAAAAATTATTTTTAACTTGTCTAATAGGCTTAGCAACAAGTGTCTAAAGATGTTACATCTACTGGAGAAGCAACACTGCAAAACATAAGCTATTGAGCGATTCCATACCAAATCACCGAATGGGGGTCGCACGACCGACTCGGATTTTTTTTAATTTGGTACACAGATTGATGGTATAGAGTTATGAAAAAGCCCAAAAGGAAAGTTACCTGCTCCACTTATTTTCTGAGATACATGCCCTCAAAGTTTGTCCGCCACGTCAAAATACTAAAAAAGTGATGTTATTTAATCATTTTTTATAAAAAATCGTACTCATGCAAAATAAAAGTGTTAGATATCTATGGAAACTAGTTACTCCAGGCATTCTGAAAAAAAATGCTAGAACGTTCATAATGAAAATTGCCAAGGTACAGGGCTCTTTGAAGTTGTCACCACAAAAACTTGATTTTGCAGATTTTGCTAAAATTCAGGCATTTATTACAAAAAAAGGCAAACAAAACTAAAGGTTTTCTCACTTTCTGGTAGTGTACAGGTCCTCCCTGTAAATTGCTACGCAATAAATTTTTTGGGTTTCTCACTCCTTCTTGGAAATATTTTAGCCAAAAAATAAGCCATAAGGCAAAAAATGCGTTTTTGACCATCTTGGCAGCCATTTTTCTCAGAAAGGTGGAGCAGTAGAAACTTTAATTTTTTTTAAAACAAGTCACTGATATGTTAGCTATTCACAGGAAAAGAGTTTACTTTTGGTTATTTCTCCCATTAAGAGATATCCTGCTGACAGTATATGCATGTTTTTCACGACGACCATATGCTTTTGTTCCCCCTCTCATGGACTTAAAATTAATTAAACCAAAAAATAATTATATATTTATTATTAGCTGTATTATCTACTCAATATGTCATGAAATTTAATTTATTAAATCATTGAACAATGATGTAGGTTACTTTACGTTTGATGTAGGATACTTTATGACAAATTTCATTTGATGGGCTACTAACTGAGCATGGTGATAAAGAGCTATTAATTTCAGCATTGAATTCCATTTTACCTTATTAACAGTTAAATATTTATAAAATAATTAAATAAATAATTTAATATAAAGCCATGCTTGAAGAATTAAAATTAGTGCAACTAATTTATTCCCATACTGATCTTTACAAAACTGACATGTGTTGAGCACTGATAAGAACTGACAAGAATAAGTTTACTCACTAAAATACTAGTTCACAGATACTATAAAGCGAACATTCTATTTTCTACAAAATAATACTGCAACAAAGAACTAGGGTATAAAGGGGTAGGTACTAAAGAATTTCTTGAAAAATCAATTAAAATAAAGGAGCTTCGAATATTTATCTCATAGGCAATACCCAATCTTGTGATTGGATGTTCCTGATTGATGGCTATAAACAGGAGGATACCCTTGTTCTTTGTTGCAGTATTATTTTGTGGAAAATAGAAAGTATGCTTTATAGTATCTGTGAACTAATATTTTAGTGAGTAAACTTTTTCTTGTCAGTTCTTATCAGTGCTCAACGCATGTCAATTTTGTAAAGATCAGTATGGGAATAAATTAGTTGCACTAATTTTAATTCTTCAAGCATGGCTTTATATTAAATTATTTATTTAATTGTTTTGTAAATATTTAACTGTTAATAAGGTAAAATGGAATTCGATGCTGAAATGAATAGCTCTTTATCACCATGCTCTGTTAGTAGCCCTTCAAATGAAATTTGTCATAAAATATCCTACATCAAACGAAAAGACCTCATTTATTTTCCTGATATTCATGTGATATTCAAGAAATTCTTCAATTAAAAGCAGGAGTATCCCAATCACAAGATTGGGTATTGCTTATAATATAAATATTTAGAGCTCATTCATGTTAATTAATTTCTCAAGAAAGTATTTTGTGCTTTATAATTATGAATGCATAATGCTCAGGCATCAGAGAAATACATTTTCTTTTTTTCATCAATTATCTAATTTATTGTTCAATGATTTAATAAATTAAATTTCATGACATATTGGGTAGATAATACAGCTAATAATAAATATATCATTATTTTTTTGGTTTAATTAATTTTAAGTCCATGAGAGGGGGAACAAAAGCATATGGTCGTCGCGAAAAACATGCATATACTGTCAGCAGGATATCTCTTAATGGGAGAAATAACCAAAAGTAAACTCTTTTCCTGTGAATAGCTAACATATCAGTGGCTTGTTTAAAAAAAAAATTAAAGTTTCTACTGCTCCCCCTTTATGAGAAAAATGGCTGCCAAGATGGCCAAAAACGCATTTTTTGCCTTACGGCTTATCTTTAAGCTAAAATATTTCCAAGAAGGAGTGAGAAACCCAAAAAATTTATTGCGTAGCAATTTACAGGGAGGACCTGTACACTACCAGAAAGTGAGAAAACCTTTGGTTTTGTTTGCCTTTTTTTGTAATAAATGCCTGAATTTTAGCAAAATCTGCAAAATCAAGTTTTTGTGGTGACAACTTCAAAGAGCCCTGTACCTTGGCAATTTTCATTATGAACGTTCTAGTATTTTTTTTCAAAATGCCTGGAGTAACTAGTTTCCATAGATATCTAACACTTTTATTTTGCATGAGTACGATTTTTTATAAAAAATGATTAAATGACATCACTTTTTTAGTATTTTGACGTGGCGGACAAACTTTGAGGGCATGTATCTCAGAAAATAAGTGGAGCAGGTAACTTTCCTTTTGGGCTTTTTCATACCTCTATACCATCAATCTGTGTACCAAATTAAAAAAAAAATCCGAGTCGGTCGTGCGACCAACTTTTTTTTTTTCGGTGATTTGTTATGGAATCGCTCTATTGTTTTTACAGAATAATTGTGGCTGCAGAGGTTCCAGTTTAAAACTAAAAGCAAAGTAATAAACTATAAAACGATTTTATAGTTTATCACTGTAGAACTAGAAATTTTACAGTTTATTACTGTAAAATTAGCAATATTACTACAAAATTAGCTGTATAATATTGCAGAAACAACAGTATAGTACTGGCAGCATAGGTTCCAGTTTAAAAGTTTAAAAGCAGTAATAAACTTTAAAACTAGCTATTAAAATGTTTATTACTGTAAAATTACTGTACAATTAGCTGTATTATACTGTAAAAACAACATCTATTTTTTACAGTGTAGAAATAAATTTTCCCACTATGCAGCTGTCCCATTACTTCCGCCGCCCTATTGCTCCCGACTTTCCCTTTTCGACGAAAACATTCACATTTCAGGAAATAAATTACACCCATATAGTTAAAAATACTGTATAATCATTATAGAAATGTTTTCCGTACCTCTAAAGAAGAAGAAAATGAAGAATTCAAAATAAATTAAATTTTCCATAACTTCTAAAAGCTTGCGCATCTTTTTTTACACCATACTGAAATTCAAACAATACGTGGCTGTACTCCTTTTTTGTCGAAATTGCTGCAGAGAAATTTAACACGCACACATATAATCATAGTTATCTTATTATCTTAGGTATTTTGTTATTTATTTCTGTCAAAACAAAATATGAAAAGGTACCCTAAACTTGTCGACGTTGATTTAGCAGCTTGAACTAAAAGCTGTTACACTTATTGCACAACCTAGACATATTTTTTCTCATCTCATATCGGTATAATGCAACTACCCCATTTCTACCACCACGCCATTGTTCCCGATTTTTCCCTACTGCATAAACATTCACCTTTCGGGAAGTAAATTATACCTATTATTAAAAGGACTATATCACAAAAACAGAATTTCATTTGGTACAACCAAAGAAGAAGAAAATCAAAGGTTAATATTTTTCCTAATTTCTCGCAAATTTGCACTTATTTTGTTACGCCACACTAAAATTAAAGCAAAATCAGATATTCCTTTCCCAAAATTCCTGCAAAGACATGTAACACGAACACATAGAGCCATTGTTATGTTAGGTATTTTATTTTTGATTTAGGCAAAAACAAAATATGAAAAGGGTATTTCGAACTTGTTGACTTGATTTAGCAGCAAGAACTAACTGCTGTTTACATCTATTGTATAAGATAGAAATAAATTTACCATTTCGTTTCAGTATAATGCAGCTGTCCTATTTCTCCCATTGATCTATTACTCTCGACTTTTCCATATTACATAAATATTCACCTTTCGGAAAAAATTTGATCTGCTGTCTGATTTTCTAATATTCGGTAAAACACTCCGCATATTTTCGCATGCGTCCAGACTCTTCTCTGATCTTACCAAGATTGGGGATAGGTAAGATAACAATAAGGGAAAGAATAATAAGAAACATTTTTAGCCGTATCAAACAACGTAGAATGATGCTAATTTCAAGTACATAGTTTAGTTGAATATGTCAAAAGGATAGTAAAAATGCAAGTTTTAAAATGAAGACTTCGGAAAGTTCCCACTCATAACCCACCACCCCTTTTTGAAGTGGAATGGTTTGCTAGTGCTAGGCGTTATGTCTAAAAAGAACTACATCATAATTATAGAATGGTTTTTTGGTACGGCTAAAGAAGAAGAAAGAGAAAAAATCATTTTTCCATAAGTTTTCGAAGTTTCCACATATTTTTTAAACACCACACTAAAATAAAAGCAAGTTCTGAAAATAATCCTTCTTAGTCAAATTTCCTGCAGATAAATTTTACATGAATACACCATTATATCTTACCTTCGTTATTTTGTTTTCCACTCAACCAGGTAATTTTTTTAATATCACATGGTAAAATACTACATTATGCTTACGCCGTTATTTTGTTCTTTCAGACTTATTTATAGACAAAAAATGTCCTCCAAACTTCCAAAATCAACCAGACTTTTGTTCATGTCTCGAGTCTTAAAAGAAGAAAAAAGAGCGACGAGACAATTTAACGGAAGAAATTCTGAGGCGAAATCCTTTTAAAAGGTTTTTTTTCCTTCGAATCATGTAAAACTGGTGAAAGAAACATTAGAAGATGGTCAAGCCCCCCCCCCCCCCACCCCCAGCTGCACTTCCTTTGAAATTCCAAATCGATCACAGCGAATACAGGAGTATAGAACTATTTTTTTGCGTTCGATTATCTCAGAGGAAACCTGGAATATTTTGAATGTCGAACAGGTTTTAATAATAGCTTTAAAAGAACCTTTTTAAGAATTCCGAACTTTTTATAGAAACTTATTAAAAATAGGTTGTTGTGAATTTTTTGAATACATGCAACATTTCTTTTTTTTTGCGTCTCTCGAAATGTCTCCTCAGAATGAATGAAAATAGTTTATATCCATGATGTTTAGATTACATTGGTTTTTTCATAGTTTTTAAAAAGTGACAGGAAGGTTAGTTTTTGGGAAAGCTAACCTCGTTAGATTTTTTCTTCGAAATGCGAATGAAGAGATGAAATGGGGGTGTTTAATAGGGTGGGGCGAAAAATAAAAAGTTTTTCAGATCAACTTCTAATAGTTGCCAAAAGTTGTCTTTGGTGATAGTTAGCTTTTGTGCAAAATTTGAGAAAAATCGGTTAATGTCTTCAGGGGGCGCTGCGATCGCAAAGTTTTACCATAGCTTTAGTATGGATTTTATGGTTAAAATATCAAAAAGAATGCCTTTAGCTAGTCCCTTTGCGTTTTTTTTACTCAAAATATGTTTTCATGCATTAAAAGCGCATGAAATGACTCACAAACATTATTTTATATGATATATTTATATTATAAAAAAATCACTTTTTTTCACGTTTTTGTTTCTTTTTAAATGCTTTAAATATAAAAATATCATATAAAATAATTTTTTGTGAGTTATTTCATATGCTTTGAATGCATGAATATATCTTATGAGTAAAAAAAATGCAATGAGATTAGCTAACGGCATTGTTTTTCATATTTTAACCATAAAATCCCGATAAAAGCTATGATAAAACTTTGCGATCGCAGCGCCCCCTGAAGATATTCACCGATTTTTCTCAAATTTTGCACAAAAGCTAACTATCACCAAAGACAACTTTTGGCAACTATTAGAAGTTGATCTGAAAAACTTTTTATTTTTCGCCCCACCCAAGTGTTTAATTCTGTCAAAAGTACAGTGAACTCTTATTTATACGCCGCCTCATTTATGCGCCTTTTTCCCTTATACGACGATTTTGAATGGTCCCAGCACATACCATAGCAAAATAATGATAGTATCATTCGTTTATGCGTCGCTCTAAAGATCAATATTTCACTTATACGCCGAATTTTTCGTAAGAGTGCTGAAAATTTAAGGTAGTAGTCTGGACTTAGCCTATTTTCATGACTTCTTTGGAAGGTGGTTCTTTATAGGAAAATAAAAATGAATTATCTTGAATATTAAGAGTGTTTTAATGTACATATTGAAAATATAAAAAAAATTTATTTGAAAAAATTTAATAGTTTGTTACTGTTATTATTATCCCTCGAAGTTGGAACTTCAAAAAAAAAAAAAAAAGTGGGTGGCCCGGGTGATTTTGGCTCTTGATGTTATCTGAAATCAAATATTCTTGATTATTCTTAATCTATAGACATGTCATTCTGGTCGGAACTACTGAAGTTAAATTTCAAGGGTAAATAACAAAATGGCGGACTTTCAAAAAAAAAGTCCTTTTATTTTAGCAAAGAAAGGGTTGTAAAATAAAAAGTTAGGGGTGAAAAAAATTCTCTTTAGTTCCGACGAGAACTATAAGTGTGTAGAACAGCCTGTTAAAATTTGAAAGCAATCGGTTCTGTAGAAGAAAAGTTAGGACCCGGGCCGACCAGAAAAACAGTGTTTTGAGAAAAACGCGTTTAAAGTTCAACAACAAACTCCGAGGCGCTCTAGGAAACTCGTTATAACTCCCGAAATATTTCGAATTTCTGTCTGAAATTTTCACAGTATATTCTCAAGACATTGTACTTTCAAATTAGGCAAAAAAAAAAAAAAATCGAGTTTTTGAACTCAAGTTACCAGACTACTACCTTAAAGGTTGGTCTCCGAGGCGCTCTAGGAGACTCGTTATAACTCCCGAAATATTTCGAATTTCTGTCTGAAATTTTCATAGTATATTCTCAAGACATTGTACTTTCAAATTAGGCAAAAAAAAATTATTGATTTTCTGAACCCAAGTTACCAGACTACTACCTTAATTTATTTTCTTTAAAAAATAGCATTTTTCTTCACTTTCCTCTTTAATTTTCGTCTTTACTGCTCACGGAAAGTATTTTTTCCCTCATGAACTAGAGTACGGTTACAGTAATTGCCAAACCGCAGTAATAGTATGTCACTTGTCTATAGAAACATTCTTATTCATTTTCTCATTAGAACCTATGTTGCGTTTTAGTCCTTTAAATAGGCTTGTTCACTTATACGTCTCTCTCACTTATGCTTCTTTTTCTGTTGGTCCCTTGGGCCGGCGCATAAGTGAGAGTTCACAGTATAACTTTTAGTCACTGGTTTTGATAAACAGTAAAAAAAAGGTGTTGTGTTTTTACAGTATAATACTGACAGCAGAGGTTCCAGTTCAAAACTGTAAACTGCACAGTAATAAACTGTAAAACTAGGTCGGTGCCAGCCTTCTTAATTAATTTAATAATTTGTATTTCACTGCACGCGCTTTTGCATTTTATGCCACGAGCATCTCAACTTTACTGCTGGCGAAAAATATTTCGAACAGTTGTTCAAAAAATGTTTTTAGAAAGTGCATCAGTTGTCTCAGTTTTCGTAATAAAATTATTAAAAGAATAAACATTATTCTCGTCAGAACTTATACTTTAAACAGGTACTTGATTTCATCCGCAATCAGTAACATGTACTGGTGAGCCGGACGTGATCCCCCCCCCCCGGGATAGAACCGGGGACCTCGGTGGTAGAAACCCATTGCTTTGGCCGCTGGACCAAAAGGCCTCATGACCTGGTGGGCAAAGTTGGGTTATATGCTCTCTAAGCGTACGCCACACTAGCAATATTACAGTTTATTACTGTAAAACAGAAATTTTACAGTTTATTACCACTCAATTAGCTGTATTATACTGTAAAAACAATAGTATAATGCTGGCATCAGAGGTTCCAGTTTAAAACTAAAATCCACAGTAATAAACTGTAAAACTAGCAATTTTACAATTTATTACTGTAAGGCAGCATTTTTAGTTTACTAGTGTAAAATTAGCAATTTTACAGTTCATTATTGTAAAATTAGCAATTTTTACAGTTTGTTACTATGAAGCTAGCTGTTTATTATACTATAAATACAACATCAATTTTTTTCAGTGTAATTTTTGTGATCTTATTAATGGAAAGAAAAATATGGCATAATGGCATAAACTGGACCGTAATGTTAAATATTAAATAAATTTGGGCCTTCCCTTTTAAAAATAAAAAAAGAAAAAGAGCAAAGAGTGTCAAAATAGCAGCCAGCAAGCAAACAGAAAAATTAATCCCCTGTCTAATTCCTTAAGCTCATAATTAATAGTTGCTCATTATTTTCAAAATTTCGAAGAAAGGCAGTTTGCTTTAAAAGTATTGATTGATAAAATGATTGAATGGCGTACAAGGAATTCGTAACAGCAAATCATAAAATTCATGTCATAATTTCTCTTAAAACTTAAAAAGATAATAAGTTCCAAAGAAGAACAAAAATGAACAGTTCATCCCTTATGTTAGTATAATTTGAATTAGATAAATTTCGTGTCTTATATAAAGCACATTTTAATTTTAGATATATAAAACTGCTTATGAAAATTCTTTTAAAACATGCACCATCATTTAATGTTGACTGAATTGCCTCTCGTTTCCTTAAAGAAATCACGAATGAAGTCTTACGAACAGCTATTTATCTACTGAAAAAAGTATAGTTTTATTTCAAAGGCCTCCTATTCTCTACGAGACGCAAAATAAAAGTTTGACTAATTCTAGAAAAACTAAATTAAAAATTGTTCTTGTCAATATGATATTGTTAATATGAATTTGAAGCAGAAAAAAAAGTTTTTGTAAGATCGTATTTATTAATCTAAATAGATAAAAAGGTTAGCAAATTACAATTTTTTTAACTCTGATATTTCAATTTTCAACCTATTTAAAATGACGAAAAACGTATCTTGTGTGATTAAAATCTACCGTATCGTAGATCCCTTTTATGAAAGGAAACTTTTTGATAACAAAAATGACTTTGGGTCTCTTATCGCTAAACTTTGATAGCTGCATTACATAGCTGGAAAGGAGATGCAGCTGAATACGAATTAAAAAGTTAAATTCTAGAATCATTTTCAATAACTGTAGCTAGAATCTTTTGCATGTCTAGAACTTTCAGTATGTACAAGGAAGCTGGAGTCTACAAAGAGGAAATAGCAATTTATCAAGCATTACTCAGCTAAAATTAAATATTAAATGCCTTTCGATATTTCTTCAGCCGTAGTCCATTCCCATGTCACCACATAAAGACGTTTTAAAATTATAAAAAAGTGTTTTAGAGAAGAAATTAACAAGAAGTTCTGTCAAGAACTAAACGAGCCTACTTTCCCGTACATCGACATCGGCATTCCAGCATCTGATTATTATTCTCTTGATTATCTGAGACTAAAAATTATGTGAAACATACCTTTTTAGCACTTAAAGCTGATTTCTAAAAGCAAAATATACCCTTCTCATCAGATGAAATAGACACATAAAAAGTAAATAAATGAATAAATTAAGTTTTGTCGCACCTTTAAAGAATGTAACTGTTACAGTTCTTCCGTAGAAAAATTCCTCAATTGTTTTCAAAAAAAAAAAATTAAAAGTACAAAGTACATCAAAACACATTTTATCAAAGAAAGAAAAAAAAAAAAAAAACTCGTCCGTTGATAAAATGTCTCGAATTTCACTTTTAATCCGTTGCCAGTTGTTAAATATAAATAAAGAATAAAATGCCCTCGTGAATGAAACATTTTTGTTACAAAAAAAATCGTCTGCCAAAAAAAAATAATAATAATAATAAATAAAATAAAACAAATGAATAAATAAACAAAAAATCGTCTGCACAGTCAGTCATTTTTTTCTGAGCCTGCATTTCCGCCATGTTTGCGGAGTCGGAGTCGGAATCAGAGTCCTCACAGAAGATTATTCAGAAAAGTACTTTACAAACATTATTTATCAAAACCATTTTCTTACAAAGTTAGTTTGAAGGAAATCCGACTTTAAGTTCAGGATCAACATTCAACTTAAATTCCCCGTAGGCGCTAATGTTAATTTTTTTCTGAACGGTTCAATATTGAACGAAAAATGGTTCAAATCAAAAAGCGAAATATGGGAATGAGTCTCTCCGAGATCTTTCAAACAAAAAAAAGTTTATTCCATTTGGATGGTTCACTCAGAAGTTATTAGGTGGGGAAAGGTTGCTTGAACGATTCAATGTGGAACGAAAAAATGTTCAAATTGAAAATTTAAATACGGTAATGAAGTATCCTTGCTGAGATCCTTCGAACAAAAAAAAAATTTTATTTAAATCGGACTGTTCACTCAAAAGTTATTAGGGGTGACAGCTTGCTTGAGCGGTTCAATGTTGAACGAAAAATTGTTCAAATCGGAAATGTAAATACGGGAATGAAGTATCCTTGATAAGATCTTTCGAACAAAAAAAAAGTTTGTTCAAATCGGACTGTTCACTCAAAAGTTAGCATCGCGGGACAGGTTGTTCGAACGGTTCAAAGTTGAACCAAAAATTGTTCAAATCAAAAAATCAAATATGGGAATGAGTTGTACTCGCCGAGATCTTTTCAACAAAAAAAAGTTTGTCCAAATCGGAATGTTCATTTAAAAGTTATTAGGGGGGGGGGGGACAGACAGACCGACCGACCGACACACAAATTCCCCATCTCAATACCCTGCTTTCAAATTTTTAATTTTTCGATAATCATTTTACCTTTTTATTTTTTTAACTTGGCGATATTTTTTGGACTTGGCGATATTTTTTTAACTTGGCGATATTTCTTGGACTTGGCGATATTTTTTAGATGCATTAAGCTACTTTTAATATTTTTTCGTCTTTGTTTTATTTTAAACGGGAAAGTAGGCTAATAAAAATGGTAGAACAGGATGCTAGCGTAAAACTGAATAAGAAATAAGTGAAGTATTAAGTCAATCGAACTTTTACAGAAAAAGTTTTGAGCTTAAAAAGAGAAATTCATAAAAATGAAATCATATAAAATATTCCAACGGAAGTATGGAAAAGACGATTGTAAATTGAGAAATCGTGAATTTATTAGGCATGCCCAAACATCTCAGCATTTGTTTTTGGATTTTTTAGGCACAGATAATCACTTTCCTAATAGGGGGCATTTCTACATGGTGATCTATTTTTCCCAATTGCATCCAACAAACATAAAAATACTGCTGAACCTCGATTGACATATTCTTTTAATGTTTAATTACCGACGTTCTCATCAATTTAAAAAGTCCATCTTGCATAAAAGAATCGGTCACATGGATTGATATGAAAATGAGGCGTGCTTGTAAGTGAGGATTTCCCACTTACAAGTCTAGACATTTAAGTAATAATACCGATTAAAAGTTACAAAGAAAAAAGCACAAAGACAGCTTCGCGTAGACTGTCTTACATGTATTTCATTCACCATACAAGAAATATTTTAGGTACACCGTAAAAAAATAGATGTTGTTTTTACAGTATAATACAGCTAATTTTACGGTAATTTTACTATAATTCACTGTAAAATTGATGATTTTACAGTAGTTGACTGTAAAATTGCTAGTTTACAGAACTAAACAGTAAAATTGCTAGTTTCACAGTTTATTACTGTGCATTTTACAGTTTTAAACTGGAATCTCTGCTACCAGTATTATAATGTTGTTTTTACAGTATAATACAGTTAATTTTAAGTTCATATTGTTATTTTTAGTTATAAACTGTAAAATTGCTAGCTTTACAGTGATAAACTAAAATAGCTAGTTTTACAGTTTATTACTGCGCTTTTACAGCTTTAAACCGGAATCTCTGCTACCAGTATTAAGTTGTTTTTACAGTATAATACAGCTAATTTTAAGTTAACATTGCTATTTTTAAAGTTATAAACTGTAAAATTACTAGTTTCACAGTGATAACCTAAAATAGCTAGTTTTACAGTTTATTACTGCGCATTTTACAGTTTTAAACTGAAACCTCTGCTGCCAGTATTATACCGTTGTTTTTACAGTATAATACAGCTAATTTTAAGTTCATATTGCTATTTTTACAGTTATAAACTGTAAAATTGCTAGTTTTACAGTGATAAACTAAAATAGTTAGTTTTACAGTTTATTACTGTGCATTTAGTTTTAAACTGGAACCTCTGATTTTAGTATTATACTGTAAAAACAACAGCTTATTTTTTGCAGTATATATGTAAGCAAGTTTATGTTAACGCTTTTTAAAAGTGCATCATTTTTTGGTGTCGAGCAAAATATTTCCATCGCATTGTTAAAATTTAGAACGAAAACTTATTAACAGCCATTTAACTGCGAAACAAAGTATAGAATTTCGTTCACTGTTTTTTATTGCTGCAAAAAACTCATGCTTGCCTTTATCCAGAAAAATTAAATCGAATACTGTTCTTGTCAACGTAATCTCTGAAAGAATATAAAACAAATAAAATGTTGTTAAAGGGGGAAAATTAGCTCCTATGAGATCTAATTCTAAATCTATTTAGATAAAAACGTTTGCAAATTACAATTCTTTTAGCTCCGATATTTCAACTTTCAACCAATGTAAAATGAAAAAAAAAAAAAATTCCTTGTTTGATTAAAATCTGCCATATCGTAGATTCCATTTCTGAAAAGAAATTTTTCTACAACAAAAATGGCTTAGGGTCTTTTATTGCTTAACTTTGCTATCTACATTTCGTAGCCGGGAAAAAAACACCAGCGAATTCGCATCCGAAAATTTAATTCTGAATCATTTTCAATAAATGAAACTAGAATCCCTTGCATCTCTAGAATTTTCAATGTGTACAAGGCAGCTGTTTTATTGGAGTCTGCAAAAGAGGAAATAGCAATTTATGAAGTATTACTCTGCTAAAATTAAATTTTGAATGCCGTTGGATATTTCTCCCCCGTCGGCCATTCCTATGTCGCCTATGTAAAGAAGCTTTTAAAGTTACAAAAAAAAAAAAAAATGTTTTAGAGATGAAATTAAAAAGCATGTTTGGGCGAATAGGAAGTTAGGGCATAATTGAATAAGAAAGATATGTAAAAAGTGCGATATTAAGTCAGTCGGATTTTTACGGGAAAAGTTTTGAGTTTAAGGCAAGGAATTCATAAAGCTAAATGCATATGTATTATTCCAACGGAAGTGTAGATAAGATGATTGTATATAGATAAATCGTGAATTCATTCGATATGCAAAAACAATTCGCATCTTAATATTTTTAATGTAATATTTTTTAAGATACACTGGAAAAAAAGTTTGTTAAATGGAACATTTATCGTGTTTTGGCGGTAAATTTTAATGATTATTTCAACTATCCAATCATAATTTTTTCAACACCCACAGGTTTCAAGTAATAGCGGGTATTTATTTTCTCCCTTATTTTCCTACATCACTTAATGATAAAAACTGAAACTTAACAATTCAGACAAGAAACACAAGACAAGAAATGAGGGTTAGCTGTTACTGCAATGATGGCATGGTGCTCAGTCTTAGTGGTACCAATTTTCGTGATGTAATCTATTAAAATTGAATTTTTTTCTGTGTTTTTATATTTCAATGCAACCATAAAGAATGTATAGCTTTTTACTCTTAGGAAAATGATTGTTATTGATTATGTAATGGGATATGCTCGTATTTTAATATCAAACAAATGAGGTTTGGTATTAACTCTTTCAAAGCTAGTTTAAAACCCCTTCAGACCTGGTGTCCGGTATACCGGACATCAGCTTTGAACAGCTGTTAATCATTTAATAATTGATTAAATTACTTGATTTTTCTTGTAGTTTACTCTTGACATTCTGTATATTATCATCTGTGCAAAAATTTCTGGTTTTGGAATTAGCAACATTCCAAAATATGCATTGGAAGATGGAATTTGACTCATTTTGCCAACGATAGATTTTTGTCGCGAAGGCGATTTTTTTTCTGATTTTTTAAAAAATATATAATCTTTTATTTCTAGTTTCAAATGTTTATATCTTGTCGGGTCGTATTCTAAAACAGTGGGAGGGTCTTAGTTTTACCTCTTTAAGCAGCCATTGGTCAAAGACTGCAACGCCTCCGGTAGGTAATTTGAATTCAGAGCTAGCAAGAGTAGGGTTGCATTAAAGATTGCAAAACTTGTCATTTTTACTTTTTCACAAACTAAATGCAGTTATTGCTGAAAATTACATTCCAATAATAAATAATCACACTGCAAAAATATATTTGAAGCACCGTTTTCCTTTAAACTTAACTGACTCTGAAAATTTTAAGTATTAGTCATCGAAATTTCGTATGTTGCTCTTCATAATAGTAATTAGATCGACAAACATCAACGAACTTCAACCAGCAAATGATAAATTAAAAATTAAATTCTTTCACTCAAGATATTTACTTCAATTTATATTGGAATAAATTATAATGCAGTTAAATAAATGTTCCATTTGGTAAATTAAAAATATTTTGCTATTATGTTGCCGGTTTTTTTTTATTTGTTTGGCCTCATAAGGACAAAGAAATATTTCCTCTTTTAAAAACCTGTCATATCGCCAAAATATTGCTAAACTCACAATTATGGCAGGCGTCAATTTCTTCCTTCTTTATATAAGTTAAGGAATGGGATCGTTTCCTCATTTGATTGAGAAGTGCCATCTCTTGGCGATCTTACTTTATATGCTACTACGAAATTTGATAAATGTCGACATAAGAGGTGGACATCTATATTTACATAACACAGCGACTGTCTGATCTTCTTAGGTAAAACCTTCCACGCATTTACGCATGCGTCAGGTCTTCTCTGATCTTACCAAAATAGGGGTGTTAGGTAAGATAACAATAAGTTGAATAATAAAGAAAAGCATTTTGAACCGTATCAAACAACGTGAAACGATGCTAATTTTAAATACATAGTTCAGTTGAATATGCCAAAAGGATATAGCAAATGCAAGTTTTGAATTGAAAACTTCGGATAGTTATCACCCACAACCCAATCTACCCTTTTTTAAGCGTATTCTGTTCGCGAGTGCCAGGCGCGGCTTTCATTGACAGACAGTACCGGCTGAAGACAATAGGTCTGCTGAATCACCAGTGAAAGATGACACTCCCCAATTTCTGTCTTTCAAGGTAATACATATGTATCGCTCAATATGTCGGATAATTTCCCAACACAATACTTCACCAAAACGCACTCCATAATTATTGCTGCAAGTATTTTTAAACGTGTCAGTGGAGTGGAGGAAATTAACTTTATATGCAACTACGAAATTTGATAAATGTCCACATAAGAGGTGAACATCAACATTCACGTAACAACCCAAGTAGCATCAACTCATCGGATTTTACTCGGCCGATCAACAAATTCCTCGTAAACTGATCCTGTAACGCACGATGACATCGTTCCGATCAGTATCCGAGCACGGTTTTCGATGAGCTACTTTTCATCGGAAATCGATATCCTTCCGATGAACTTTCCCGATGAAAATAAGATGAGCTATATTCCATCGGAAAACGATATCCTTCCGATCAAGTTTCCCGATGAAATTCCTCGGCACGGGACTGTTCTGCTCGTAAATTGCTCCAAATCTCATCGTATTCTCATCGGATTTTGCTGCTCGGATTCTGCTCGGCCGATGAGACATATTGGATCATCGGCCGATGAGAATTTCATCGGGTTTCGATGAATGGCCGATGAGATAATGCTGCTAGGGAAAACTACTGACAGAAGAAAATATGTCTGCTGAATCACCAGTGAAAGTCGGCACTCTCCAATTTCTGTCTTTCAAGCTAATAATGCATCTCAATATGTCGGATAATTCCCCAACACAATACTTCACCAAAACACACTTCATAATTATTGCTGCAAGTAATTTTTTTTGGAGATACTTATCATATCTCTAAAACGTCGTTAAACTCACAAATATGGCACACCTCAATTTCTTCCTTCTTTACCTATGTTAACGAATGGGCTTACCTATGCTTTCTCATTTGATTGACAAGTGCCTTGGCTGCTTACTTTATATGCTACTAAGAAATTTGATGAATGTCTACGTAATAGGTGAACATCAAAATTCGCATAACAAAGCTACTGGCAGAAGACAATATGTCTGCTGAATCACCAGTGAAAGTCGACACTCTCCAATTTCTGTCTTTCAAGCTAATAATGCATCTCAATATGTCGGAGAATTCCCTAGCACAATACTTCACCAAAACACACTTCATAATTATTGCTGTAAGTATTTTTTTTTTGGAGATACTTATCATATCTCTAAAACGTCGCTAAACTCACAAATATGGCACACCTCAATTTCTTCCTTCTTTACCTATGTTAACAAATGGGCTTACCTATGCTTTCTCATTTGATTAACAAGTGCCTTGGCGGCTTACTTTACATCTCAATATGTCGGATAATTCCCTATCACAATACTTCACCAAAACACACTTCATAATTATTGCTGCAAGTAATTTTTTTCTGAGATACTTATCATATCTCTAAAACGTCGCTAAACTCACAAATATGGCACACCTCAATTTCTTCCTTCTTTATCTATGTTAACGAATGGGCTTACCTATGCTTTCTCATTTGATTGACAGGTGCCTTGGCGGGTTACTTTATATGCTACTTAGAAATTTGATGAATGTCTACATAAGAGGTGAACATCAACATTCGCATAACAAAGCTACTGGCAGGAGACAATATGTCTGCTGAATCACCAGTGAAAGTCGACACTCTCCAATTTCTGTCTTTCAAGCTAATAATGCATCTCAATATGTCGGATAATTCCCTAGCACAATACTTCACGAAAACACACTTCATAATTATTGCTGTAAGTATATATTTTTTTTTTGAAGATACTTATCATATCTCTAAAACGTCGTTAAACTCACAAATATGGCACACCTCAATTTCTTCCTTCCTTACCTATGTTAACGAATGGGCTTACCTATGCTTTCTCATTTGACTGACAAGTGCCTTGGCGGCTTACTTTATATGCTACTAAGAAATTTGATGAATGTCTACATAAGAGGTGAACATTAACATTCACATAACAAAGCTACTGGCAGGAGACAATATGTCTGCTGAATCACCAGTGAAAGTCGACACTCCCCAACTTCTGTCTTTCAAGGTAATACATATGTATCGTTCAATATGTCCGAGAATCCCCGAACACAATACTTTACCAAAACGCACTTCATAATTATTGCTGCGAGTATTTTTAAAAGTGTCAGTGGAGTGGAGAAAATTAACACTTCCTCGCCCTAATCCAGAACTACGCAAATTTAGTCACTCGTAACACTCGGCTTAAAGCTGCCAGCGTATTAACCCCCTTCGCCTGGAGCCATCCATTCTCGCGGTGTGCAAGGCTAGAGATTCTAATTATAATCCTTTTCATGCCCACACGACTACGGCCTATAGTTTCTATCCGTCAGAACGCTCTCGCGTCAGGTCCGTGAGGGGGGTTCTCCATTTTGTGGAACGTTTTGTAAAATTGAGCCCGGTTTTAGTTTAATTGCGAGCGTTTTGGATTGGGTGTTGCCATAATCCAGTGTAGTGGTTATTGACTGCGTTGTGTATCCGTTGCGAATAATTCGTGCCGTATACGAGTGGGATTAGTAGAAACAATCGAATTGTTCATTGAATGCTAAATTATAATTAAACAACGTGAAAAAAGTAGAAAGAGTAAGAATTAAGAAAATGAAAAAAGAAAAAAGGTTGCTCATTGCAACGTGTATAATAAACAGTAAATACATAACATCCATACATTTGGATACTGTGGATACTGGTGTTGCGAGCACTCAAGAAGTTTTGATGAGATGTTAGCAGCTCGGCGTTTCGAAAAGAGGGCGCTGTTGTTAACATCCGGGTTTTTTGGAATTGTTGGATTTTGAATTTGTCGACGTCGAATTTAATGCCATTTTTTTTGATTTTGCATTTGTCGCTGTCGAATTTTGATCCCTTTTTTGATATTCTTCACTTGTTAATATGTTTTATAGTACTAATTAAAGTTCAATTTAATACAAAAGGCGGAAGTCGTTTTTATCACATTTTGAAATTTTGAAATTTGATATTGCTCTCCCAAATTGCTTCGGTGGAATTGAACAACTGGCTTAATGTAATGGCTTCTTAAGTTCTTTTCTGCGATACGTAACAACAGCAAGAAAAACTTCAGATTTATCAATGTCTGTTAAATGATAAGTTCCGAAGTATTCACAATCAGGAAAAATCAATGTCTCTTCGGAAGTGGTAAACTCGTCTGAAGTCTTCAAGCCACCACCAAAATTGAAAACTTTTCCCAGAACTCCGAAAACTTTGCTGTAGTGTGACTTCCCTCACTAAAGTGAAGAAAGAATCTTTCGGGAAAGCACAAAGACATTCGAATTTAGTTCGAATCAATGGCGTATTTTATTCTTCGCTCGTAGAGAAATGCGCAACCATCCGCGGCGAGATCAAGACGGATAATGCAAATTCAAATCGCAGAGAAATCTCGCAGACCACTTGCGTGGAATGTTGCATTACACGCCACTGTGAACCTCCCTCCCAGTTTATACGCCTCCAAATCGATACAAGAAAGTTTTTCCCGATTTGGAAAAGAGATTTGCCACGTGTTCCTCCTTGTCCCTTTCCATTTTGCATCTTTGTTCCATTTCGTTTGTTTCGAACGGCGACGGCACTCTAAGCCGCTTGGAATGTGTTTTTTGCTAATCTATTCTAAGGCAAACGATGGATAAAAAGGCTGCTTTTCGCATGTGCATGGATGGTCCGAAACAAACACTTGCACTTTTCCCCACGCGTTCGTTCAAATAATTTTGCATTTTTTGGGTTTTTATCTTGTCATGCGGAATATTGACTTTTGCAGTGTCATATTTTGCTACTTATGAAGTACTCATGTGAGGGTTTCTGGGTAAAGTAATGTTGATAGTTTGCTTCTGATTGTATTTTCTTCTGTTTCAGCCAAGGGCGGATCCAGTTTGTGGTTAAAGAGGGGGTTATTTTCGGAAGGGGGGGGGGGTCAAAGGGGAATTTTTGAATCAAAATGGGGGTGTCTGGCACCCAAATATATACCCAAAAAATGCAGTTTTATGCTACATTTGGTTGTTTAAGGAGGGAAGTGATCATGACCCCCATAACCCCCCCTCTGGATTCGTGCATGGTTTCAGCCGCCCTTAACTATGTTCTTTATTTTTTTTTCAATTTGTATATATGACTTTTCTACCGGTACCAAGAACAACTTTGCCGAACCGGACATCTACGGTGGTTTTTGAAAGACAATGATTCTTAGCTCTATGTTAAGTTTCAAAACCGTCTTAGATAGGGTAGTAATTACTTGTGCAATTGAAGCCAAACTACATCTACACTAGCTGAAAATAAAGTTATATTGTCTGATACTTCTTTAACAGATTCGAAAAAAGAAGTAACATTGTTTGAAGAGCTCTCTGAAAATGAATGTTTTGAAGATGGGGAAGAGGCTCCAGCTTTAAATCTGCAACTTAATGATTGGGTTTTAGTTAAATATAAGTCCAGTCTATATCCTGAGTTTGTCACCCAGTTAAACAAAGATGAAGCAGAAGTAACTTATGCACAAAGCTGAAGGTCACTTTAAGTGGCCAAAGGAGGAGAACAAAATATTTTATCCTGCTGAAAATGTTTTGAGAAAAATTTCGCCACAACTCGAGCAGGGGACAGTTCACATTTAAGGAAAATATTTTTAAAAAATTCTTTTATATACTTTTCTCTTTTTATGTTCATAATATATAATTTTGTTTATAAATTCATAAGTTAAACAGCTTTTAAAGATATCTATTTTATGTCACACCGTTACCTACTTTGCACTTTCTACGTGCGACACCGTAGAAAAAAAAATTTTTTTGCTATTTATTTTTGGATAAATTTGATGAAAAAGGTAAAATTATTCATATTTAAACTTTGATCTTAAACATTCAAGTGTTCAAAAAAATTAAAAACAGTTCATTGAGCTGAATCTTGGGTTTTTGCACAGTAAGTGAATTTGCTGTTCCCCTTGAGTCTACGTCCGACACCATGATTTTTTTTTTTTTAATATTTAAAGTTTAAGCTTTCTTTAGAAATTTTAGAGGTTTTTTTGTTGTTCTTGCATGCATATGTATTGAAAAAAATTGGTTCAACTAATTTATTTTTACTCTGAGAATTTTTAACTTAAAAAGTTGAATTTTGTACAAAGTCTACGTCCGACACCGTGGAATCGCCCAAAAGTTATAGATTTTTCGTATTACAGCTTTGAATTTGTTGCTGGGGACTGTTTGAAAAAAATCCGGACAGAATTTACACGACAATTTTAAGTTATAGAAATACGCAATTATACCTTATTTTATAAGAAAAATATAGTTTCATTATTCTATTTTTAGATATTAATATACAAATTTATGTAGTGTTAATAGGTTTTTTGAAATACTATCTTTAACAGTTAGACTATGGGATTGGGACAGCAAGGGGACTGTGTTTTTGGCGCTTACATAATTTCTAGAAGAAAATATTAAGTTGTTATCACTCCAAATACAATTGGGCCACAAAGTATTAATGCTTTACTTGGATTAAGGCCGATAATTACTTTATTACACTTTATTTTTTTTAAAATACTCAGTCCGGATAGCCAATTACCAGTTTACAGAGAATCACCCATAAACGACAAAACGGATTGCTGGACTTTTTTGAGGATTTACAACGCAATTATATATAAATTTCATCACTTTTTCTTGGCAAGAAAAGAAAAACTGCTTATTGTTTAAGTCGCTTGTATTTTCGGAATATTGCAGGAAAATGAACAGCCAGCTTCAATTGAGTTCACAATATAATGACACAATTGTAGAAGACATTGACTTCTTTATCCACATTCCAGCTGAATTCCAAGAGTGGAATAAACTTTCGGAATTTTTGGTACTTGAGGAAGAATGTTCTTTGTGTAGAAAACTAAAAGTGCTATTGAAAAAGAAAACAAAAACTCTATTGCAGGAAGGAGACATACACGTATGGCTTAAATGATAAATATCATTGCACGTTCAACGTGAAGCTATGCATTCCTGGGTTTTTGCTATAAAGCATTGTACACATATAGTTCTTTAGATTTCAGAAACATTTCCTTAAACATATTTTTACTTCGTTATACTTTCGAAAAATGGCGAATATTCACGATTTATAAGGATTTAGGAAGAAGGAAAAACAACATGGCTCTTTTTTACCTACTTTCCCGTCAAAAATAAAAGAGAAGAAAAAAGCATTAAAAGTGGCCCAATGCAGCTAAAAAATATCGCCAAGTCCAAAAAAAATTGCCAATTCCAAAAAAATATCGCCAAGTTAAAAAAATATCGCCAAATCCAAAACAAAGTCAAAAAGAAACAAAAAAAAAAATGAAATTCTTCTCGAAAAATTAAAAATTTGAAAGTAGGGTATTGAGATGGGGAATTTGTGTGTCGGTTGGTCGGTCTGTCTGTCCCCCCTAATAACTTTTGAATGAACATTCCGATTTGAGCGAATTTTTTTTTGTTGGAAAGATCTCGGCGAGTACAACTCCTTCCCATATTTGATTTTTCGATTTGAACAATTTTTAGTTCAAGTTTGAGCCGTTCAAACAACCTGTCCCGCGATACTAACTTTTTAGTTAACAGTCTGATTTGAACAAACTTTTTTTTGTTCGAAAGATCTTTTCAAGGATACTTCATTCCCGTATCTACATTTTCGATTTGAACAATTTTTCGTTCAACATTGAACCGTTCAAACAAGCTGTCATCCCTAATAACTTTTGAGTGAACAGTCCGATTTAAACAAACTTTTTTTTGTTCGAAGCATCTCGACAAGGATACTTCATTACCGTATTTAAATTTTAAATTTGAACATTTTTGGTTCAAAATTGAAACGTTCAAGCAACCTTTCCCCATCTAATAACTTTTAAGTGAACCATCCGAATTGAATAAACTTTTTTTTGTTCGAAAGATCTTTTCAAGGATACTTCATTCCCGTATCTACATTTTCGATTTGAACAATTTTTCGTTCAACATTGAACCGTTCAAACAAGCTGTCACCCCTAATAACTTTTGATTAAACAGTCCGATTTGAACAAACTTTTTTTTTGTTCGAAGCATCTCAGCAAGGATACTTTATTACCGTATTTAAATTTTAAATTTGAACATTTTTGGTTCAACATTGAACCGTTCAAGCAACCTTTCCCCACCTAATAACTTTTAAGTGAACCGTCCGAATTGAATAAACTTTTTTTTGTTCGAAAGATATTATCAAGAATACTTCATTCCCGTTTTTAAATTGCCGATTTGAAAAATTTTTCGTTCAACATTGAACCGTTCAAACAAGCTCTACCCCCTAATAACTTTTGAGTGAACAGTCTGATTTAAACAGACTTTTTTTTGTTCGAAAGATTTCGGCAAGGATACTCTTCATTACCGTATTTCAATTTAAAATTTGAACATTTTTTCGTTCAACATTGAACCGTTCAAGCAACCTTTCCCCACCTAATAACTTTTAAGTGAACCGTCCGAATTGAAAAAAAAAATTTTTGTTCGAAAGATTTCGGACAGACTCATTCCCGTATTTCACTTTTCAATTTGAACCATTTTTCGTTCAATGATGAACCGTTCAGAAAAAATTTTAACATGAGCGCCTACTAGGAAATTTAAATTAAATGTTGATTCTGAACTTAAAAGCAGATTTCCTTCAACCTAACTTTGTAAAAAAATGGTTTTGATAAATAATGTATTGTAAAGCACTTTTCTGAATAATCTTCTGTGAGGACTCTTATTCCGACTCCGACTCCGCAAACATGGCGGAAATGCAGTCTCAGAAAAAAATGACTGACTGGGCAGACGATTTTTTTTTTGTTACAAAAATTTTTCATTCACGAGAGCATTTTATTCTTTATTTATATTTAACAACTGGCAACGGATTAAAAATAAAATTCGAGACATTTTATTAACGAACGAGGATTTTTTTTTTCTTTGATAAAATGTGTTTTGATGTTCTTTGTACTTTTATTTTATTTATTAATTTGTTTTCTTTTGTAAACGATTGTGGAGTTTTTCTACGGAAGAACTATAACAGTTACATTCTTTAAAAGGTGCGACAAAACTTTATTTACTCGTTTATTTACTTTTTACGTGTCCATTTCAACTGATGACAGGGGCAGAACTTCTTGTTACAGTATAAAAACTGCAACATGTATAAGTAGAGTGAATTACAAAACCATTCAAGGTAACTATTCCACAGTTTTAAATGTATTTATACTTGTCTTAGCGGAGTTAAAGGTTTAAAATAAAGTAATTAGGTAATATTTTTTATTTAATTCCACTGCTACAGTTTGAAAAAAAATGTTTGGGAGAACATACTGTTCTATAGGGCGGATTACAGTTGATAGATTTTTTTTATACAAAAAAAGGTCAGTTTGGAGCACTTAAGAAGTATATGTTGAAATCGTACTTAAAAAAATAGTATCCCTAAAGCCGCTTATTATTAAATTTGCAATATTTTTACAATGATAAAGAAAAAAAATCTGGGCACGGCGCTCCTTCACGTCTTCGTCTCTCAACTACAGCAGTGACTTTAAGGCATGTATCGATTTGTCAATCTGTGCTTGATGCAAATAAACCTTACAAAAAAAAAAATGGTAGCACTCTGTAGAGGAAGATACTCATTTCTAGATAAACTTATAACATTCAGAAATTTTTAAGTTCAGATTATGCACCATGGATAGAACAATATGGATTTATTTGTACGCCTCCCAGAATTTTCCACTACAGACTATTTAATGAGTAGTGTTATTCTGGGTACTAGTGTTTACAGTTGGGGATTAGTTATGATCTTCATCTTTTGTAAACACAGTAGCTGTTTAAATGTCAAGCAGTATAGGTACAAGGACAGCGAGGCAATCGCAGTTGCCGTGAAGGTCTGAAGAGGTTATGACTATAATGTACTCATGTTAGCAAGCAAAAAACGATTTATTTGGAGAAAAAGTTCTTAATTTATTTTGGATCTAATCTATTTTGAAAGAAAAACAAAGTACTCTGTCAACAGGGAAAACTTTGCCAAGTGAAAAGGTTTTTGGAATTGATGCTCAGATTCGCAGTGTCTTTTTCATTGCAAAAAGACATAATCGTATCTATTAGTTGGTCTTGAAACTTAGTATATAGTATCCCTAAATATTATCGTTCTCAAAAACTGGCAATATGTCCTGCTTGGCAAAGTTTTTTCCTATTTGATTGATAAAACTAATTCAATAAGACCTTACCTGTGAAAGATACATTCAGCAGATAATCCCGATACAGTTTCCCACCATCTAGAGTTCGCATTTCGTGGCAGTAGCCCTCTCCTTTGGGCTCGCAAAGTTCGCGCCATACTTTATCTAGCGCATGAGCGAAGGAATACACAGCATCCACTACGAATTGTACTTTGGATTCCTGCCTATATCCAACACTCTCGTCCAGCCTCAAATTCGGAGAACAGATAGGCAGTTTGGAATTGTTTGAGTTCTTGGGCAACACGCACGAAAACACGCTTTCCCAGTATTCCTCGAACCACGGATTTCGCTGATTGTTCATTGGCGTAAGGCTCTTCATGTACTTGTTGAACTCTTCGATTTCCGTGGACTGAAGTTCGACTGTTATGGCCCCTTCCGCTGCCTGCTCAAGATTCTCAACAAGCTTTTCTTGCTTGCCCCAGCCGTCGCTGGCGACCCACGTGAAGTGAGTCTTGTTGAGCCTCTTGGCAGCTTTCAAGATGCCAGAGGCATCAGCGTCCCTGGTGAACAAGACCACGCCCCTGGCGTTGGGCTTCTGCAGAAGATTTTGGTAGATGGTGTCGAAAACTTCACTGGTGGCAGAATGGGGGACTTTTTCGGAGGCGGCTATGCAGATGTTTCGACTCCGAGCCTCCCGCTGGAATGCTGTCATGCCAGAATCGCCATACTGGCCCTCGGAAGATACTAAGGACACATAGGACCAGTTGAATCGCTGCACCAGGTCGACAAGAGCAACAGCTTGGAAGGTGTCTGGTGGAACGGTGCGGGCGAAGAAGTCGTACCTAAACAAGAAGGTATGCTATTTAGTATTGTGCATTTAAATAATGACTGACGTATCTACTTTAGTTTAGCTTTCAAACGTTTAAGACTTGTAAACTTTACGAGTAATTCATTATATTTTTATAACCGAAACGTTAATTAATGATTGTGTTAATGGCATAATATTTAGCCTATTTCCGGCAAAAGGAAAAGAAAGAAGATAAAAGCATGGGAGAGGCTTCAATGCATCTTAAAAATATTGCAAAAAACAAAAACTGTTCAAAGTTAACATTTCTCTTTCTCCTCCCTTACTTGGAACGCTAGACATTTTAAGTCCTCTTATGTGTAGGCAGAAGTAGATAATAATTTAGGACACTGATTGTCATTTTAAACACGTTTTTTTACAATTAAATTGAAGAAAAAAAGCAAATAATATAGTCTTGCACATTTTCGCGCATTTTAAGGTAGACACTTGCAGCTGAAAACATTGATTGAAGCATAAAAGTAATTGGTATACACAAAAAATTCCTCCCGCAGCTGATTCTTAACTCCCAATATTTCTCATTTCAAATCTTTCTAAGTTCATTTTCCTTTCTTCATTATGAGCGAAACTCACAACAAGTAAATTGGTATCTACTATACTTTAAGATTCATTTTCAACACAATATAGCTAACATTTTTAATATACTTTGCCAAAATTTCTTTTGTTTATCGAAAGATTTCTTTTTTTTTAACCAGTGAAACATTTCATGTTCAGGAACGGCATGACCTATTTATTATCATTAGAATTGTCATTGCTCTAAAATTTTTTACTGCTACTTTTTGTCAACAAGTTATTTACGTAATATTCCCCATTGACACTTTTTTTTGCCGTTCTGTCCAACATTAGAAGTGTCCCAAGTTTGGATCGTATTTGCAATTTCTCAAATAGATGAATAAATTGGTTAACTGAATTTGTTAAGTGGAAATGAATGTGTAAAAATAAGTCACAAGTTCGTAGCCGAAGTGTGACCAACATTCAAACTAATGCTTTTCAGTTGACATAGTTAGACAAAGTTACTTACATAAAATTTTCATATTTCCTCGAAATTTTCAAAATAATTTGAATGAAATATAAATCAGAAGCATTAAACTTTAATTCAACGCAACTTCAAAAGATAACTATTAATGTATATATTACTAATACATTGATTTCTTACTAGTGGAATACTGACGGGCGTACAAGTACTCAAAACATCAAAATGCCCCATTTTAGGTTTCCTTCCAAAGTATGGACACTTAACTATATTTCTTTATAAAAATATTGCGAGGAATGGTTAAATTTCAATAGAAGGAAATGGAGTATTACCTTGCTTTATATTTTTAATCCTTTCTGTTGTGAAAATTTTTCACAGAGAGCTACTTTGACTTACGTTAAGTTCCCGATTTAGAGGTTAGAGTATTTTCCATTTCCGGATTGTTACAGGAATGGAAAAAAAAAAAAAAAAACTATTTCACTGCAATATCATATTTTTTTTTGCATGGACTAAAATTTGAGCAGTTTTTCTTTGTTTTTGGATAACCTAAAGGACTGTAAAAAGACGAAAAATCTATTTTATCCTTTAAATTTAAACAAGTGAAAAGCATATATTTGCATACCAGAAGATCAAATAAAGAGTTTAATCCCCCCTATAATAAACTAAAAAATCCGAGTATAAAAACTAATTCTGTGCAAAAAAAAAAAAAAAAAAAAAAAAAAAAAAAAAAAAAAAAAACGTTAACTAAGCGCAAATACGTAGGGATACTGCAGACACGTGTTTCGGCGTTACAAGGAATGCCCTTTCAATGCCAAAAAAAAAAAAAAAAATGCATTGAAAAAGGCGTACCTTGTAACGCCGAAACACGTGTCTGCAGTATTCCTGCGTATTTGTGTTTTTTTAACGTTGATTTTTTTCTTCAAAAATTTTCTGCACAAAGGTAATTAGTTTTTTCAACTAATTCTGTGTTCTGAAATACCTTTCCGAAAGAGGGAATTTCACCCCAAAATGTATAATTTTTGGAACGAGTACATGGAACGTTATTTTACTCTCATAAAAAATCAATAAACTGTACAAAATATAAAATATCTTTATACAACACACTTTTTTAACCCATTTATGCCCAGTAGCCTAAAAACGGAACGCTTGTTAGTTATTGCATACAAAAACCTGTAATGGGTATATCATTTTACTAAAGCTGTTTTTCACAAGTTAAATAGTCCTTCGGGGTCTCAGTGGCCGAGCGGTCTAAGGCGTGTAGCTGATAACTCAGAGACGGTGGGTTCGACTCCCACCCTCGCTCCGGATGTACTTTCCTTCCTTTGTGATGCAACGCCTTCATACATTGCCTGTACAAGATATATATGGGTCATTCTACGCTATTTGAATTCAGACGGCCAATGGAAAAACTTCATGTAAAACTGATTTTAATAATGTTTCTGCATGCTGAAGCATTACAGACTATTATCTTTTATATGGACCACCCAATTAATTCATTGCAATTATTTTATTTTAGCATTTACAGCCGAAAATAGTCATAAATGTATACTCCCCTGGCCTGTTCAAATACTAGTTTTTATACAAACATGTTCGACGCTCAATTCTTGCTAACGTGGCATGATGTTTTTTGCCATAATCATACACTTACATTAACAGAGAAACCAATTTCATCAGTAAACATTGAAAAAATATTTATTATTATTAAAAAAAAATACACTTTTCAACGGGCCATATCAATAGTGTCACCTCCACCTGGCGAACTTCAAAGACTGAAATTTAGTATAAAAAATGCATAAGAATGATGTTGATTGTGAATAACCAGTGTAATACTGAGTAAAGTTAAAAGCAAGCTAAGAGGTTTTAAAAAAATTCGAATATTATTGCATCGGTTCTTGTTGAAAGTGCGTCAAAGCTTACTGCGCCAGTCGCTGTAGTATTTCCCCTGGTAAGTATAACTTTTGATATTTCATCGTTACATAAGTATGCGTATGTAAAATGTAATGCTTATTGTGTGCAGACATCACGGTTTACTTGAAGTTCTGGTAAGAAGAACGCGTGATGCTGTTTTTATAGGTAATGTGTGATTTTGTCACTTCTCTGGCGTCACTCCCCTGGCATTTTTGTTCAAAAAAAGGGTAAATATACATTAAAACTGTGATATAAGCATAATTAATTTCATTTTTAATCCTAATTGCCCCTGTGAAAGCAATTTGAATGAACGTAAATAATGCGGGAAGTATTTTTATTTGGGATCTGCGGTGCGACTTGTATGCAACATGTCGTGTTTTCAGGATTAATTTTTTTCATTTTATTACAACGTGAAAATTCTTTTTTAATACAGGTCTTATAGAAATGAGTCCATACTATGATTTTACACCGAAAAATAAGTGAAATAATTGTAAATCAAACCAGAATTCTGCCAATAGTGTCACTCCCCTGGCAACGCATTTTCCCCTGGTATCGATAAACCCCCCAAAAATTGAAATTTCGTCTGGCCCTTACCACTACAATCATAAAAATAGCGGCTACTAGTGATATAATGAGTGTGAAATTAAACAGATTATTTTTTCTTTGGGGACACAAAAAACGCATTGATCGTAGAATCACCCATATAATAAAAAAAAATCATGTGTAATGGAGGCAAGACACTAGATTGTAGTCCTCATCAAAAACCTGGGCATATAGCCCCAAACGAAACGAAACGAAATAGTCCTTCTTGAGAAAACCAGTTAGTCACTATTTGGAAATCAGAGTTTTATTTATTGGCAGCTATTTTCAGACAAATCAGTCAAACAACGATCCAGCATGGGTAGCCACAGAAAGTAAGTTTTTCTTGCGAACTTATTTTTCATAAAATTTAACTATTTTGAAATAATTTGCTTAAAATTGATCACAGATGTCTTCTGTAATGTTACTTTGCAAAAGTAAAGTCAAGTCGTATTTGGCTCACATATCTGCAAAATATCACATAAACAGGACGTTAATAACTTAATAAATATGGCAACGGCGAGCTATTTTGAGCCTAAAATGTATGTAAACCTTTCGTAAAGAGTTTTAAGCAGATAAAAATTGAAAAAAAATGTTAAAAAAAACTTGGGCATAAATAGGTTAATGCCATCTACATTATTGTACAATCCGTTACACAAGTTCAGACAACCATACGTTCTAAGGTCATGAAATGTGCACAGTTTGTTCATTCTTAAATGTAACCAATGTATGCCGTAACTATTTCAGTGTTTAAATTAGATAAAATTTCTGATATTTGGAAAAAGGTAAAAGAGCTTCATAAATCCTCCACTTCAAAAGTGGGAATTTTAGTGCTTCCTCAGATAATGAATTTCCTGCGTGACGTGCTTTTTAAAGAGCTGGACTCAACAATTTCAACTATTTTTCAGTTACGTGTCATGTGGTCGAAAAGCAATACGCTAATACATTTATTCAACCTGAACATAATGTTGGAAACATTTTTCAATGTAACTAACATTATGAAATGGATTCCGATCAAATACCTGCATTTTGTTTTGAATTTAAGCATTGTATGTCTGTATTACGAACGGGTCTTTTAAAATTGTGTTATTCATATCATGTTTTTCTTGCCTTTTCTGCATGGAATCATTATCGCATTTAATTCCTTACGTCCATGCTTAGCTGTTGTCATAATAACGTACTAAAATTTTCATACTTAGAAAGCTAGATGCTTGATACTGAAACAATGACAAATAATTTCCATTTCTGAGCTTGAAGAGCAAATAAATGAAAAATAATAAAATAAATAAACAAAAAACTAAATAAGCAATAAAAATAAATAATTAATAAATGAAAATAAATAAATATTAAAAAAAAGATAAAGAATAAGTAAATAATAAAGCACACTTAAGAGATGATAGGCTGTATTGGAAACATTTTTTACTGTGACAAGGAATAATAAAGAAATTGAAGTGCTAATGGCTTTTCCTATGAGTGCCATTCCAGCATCACGTACGGGACAATCAAACTCAAAATTTTCACCAACATGTTGCTATTGCTCTTTATATTTTAACACTAAGCAGAAGTAAACACATGTTTTAATCTTTACATTTGATGCAAAGAAACTCCGAACACAGTTATATTTTTGTTTAATAATTTTGTGGTTTAATCTTTAATTTATTTGTTTGCGTCTCGTGCAAGACATCCAAAATCAAATTCATTCAATGTGCTGTATGGATTAGTAAAGATTTTGCTCCATTAATATAACAAAGACAAAACAAACAGCCGAATTTGAAAGTAAAGGTTCCAATACCTCATTAATTGAGGAATAAGAATTTAAACCCTTGAAAAAAAAAAAAAAAACTATGGCTGTTCAATGAAAATTTTTTGCCATTTTGTCCTGCACGTGATGGTTCATATATTTCATCAAAAGGTTAATAGGTAATGACGAAATCTTTTTCTTGAGAAATCACACAACAAAATTTTGTTCTGTACCCTTTTAAATTATTACTTTTAATGAAATACATGAAGCGTCACGTTCAGGACAAATTATCGTTTACCGTAGAATGGCCTATGAGTGTTTCATTTATTAAATGATTCATCGTATTTTCCCCAGCATTCATGTAATAAAAAACAAGCAGTTAAAGGGAGAAAGGAAAAACAGAGGGGAAGGGGGTTTCTATTGAGAAGAAATTTGTGAACAAATGAAATGAATTAGCAAATGGCTTAAGAAGAGAAACATGCTGTGTTTTTTTTTTTTTTTTGGATCGATTTTCGTCTAGCACTTCAGTTCCGTCAGTAAAAAATTTCTTGTTACATTTGCGGCTCTAAATTTATTCTTACATTGAAAATTGATTAATGAATAAAGTTCAAAATAGTTGTTGGTTTGCAATCAAGGACAATAAGTGTAAGTCATCTATCATTTAATTTCACCTTTAAAATGATGTGTTTCACTGAAAAAAGAACATGCGGTCGAAAAGTAAAAGAAATTTGAAAGACTTCGCGTGGTTTCTCAAATATCATTTAAGCTAAATGTGATTTCGTTAGTGGAGTTTTATATAAGCTGTAAGCTTTTATGTAAAGTTGTTTTGTACAGCACGAAAATTAGTTTCAGTTTGTATTTTACGCTCACCTTTTCTATTTTTAAAAAATCTTTAAAAAAGTCGTTGTTGTTAATGATGCTGTTTTTGAAGACCCAAGTTTCCTTCGTGGGAAGAAGGAATCGTGGCAGTAGTTCCCGTCAAGAAAATTTGACGAATTGGGAGGAGCTCCACTTTTGTCTCGTGAACTTACAGCACTATCTGCACAATTTAGAGAGAAATGACTGTCTCCAGAGGAGCTCTACACCCTCGGTAACTACTAGCGATCCATTACAGAACTTTCAGACGCATGGATTTCACGAGAATGTAGTATACAGGTTATTTCGCTGCTTGAAATGAACAACGGCATATCTGCAAAACACGACTTTTAAGGAGAGCGTTTCAAAGTTTTTGCAGTAAAACGGCATTTTGAAGTAAAATGGTATTAAGGGTACTTATGTCGAATCAACTTACATAGACATAGATGATAGACACTCCAAGCACTTATTCAGAACTGACACAATAGCGGTTGTGTCGTTGTTTACTGGGAAAAGCCCGCCAAAATAATAACTATGCACAACGATATTAACGATTGCTGCGTGATATTTTGAAACTAGAGATATGCCGATAATACCACAAGAAAGAGTAAAAAAAAAAAACAGAATTTTTTGATGTAATAAAAAAAAATCGATTTTTGCAGATATGCCGTTGTTAATTTCAAGCAGCGATTTGTGGAGTCGAGCTACTAACCCTGCGATCCCATGTTCCATCCTTTAACCACTAGTCTACACACTGCCTTTTTAAAAGTTTTACGTGAATATATACCGTCTTTTGAACTGTGCTTTCGTAGTTTAAAAGCAGCATTACATTACCATACGCACATTAATGTGAACCTGAAATCAAAAATTTACCTGGTTTTATCACTGAGCCAAGTTCCAGTCGAAGCAGGAGACACCTGTGGTATTCTGAACAATCTGAGCAAGTTCGCTACTTGTAAGGAAACTTCACTATACGATCCTCCCACGACACCAGTAATGGCTTTGGTGTTGAACTTCAGTGTAGGTGAAGACCCATCAGCGCATTCGAAAGCCGTGGCATCTACCGTGTTGATAGAAGCCCTGATGAACTCCAGCGACTGATTCAAGGCATAACTGTCACTGGAACAAGTATCCAAGATGATGGCCCCCAGCTTGATCCCCTTGAGCAACCTGGGGTCCTTGTTGATCTTCTCCAGGGCGAAGAGCATGGCCTCCACGCGCTGGATTCCCCTGTCCTTGTTGATGAGCCCACATCTCTCCTTCCCTCCCTTCTGATGAATAGGGTGGAGGCCCCCCAGCATGACGTCGCCTTCGATGATGGCTTTCCTGCCATGGCTGAAGCCGAGATACAAGAGGACTAGACTGGATATTCCGAACAGATGGGAGGCAGGCATTTCGAACATTCGTCGACTACCTCCACCCCTGAAGGAAGTTTTCGACATCGTCATCGTCTGTGGATGGCACGACCAGATAGGAGGAACCTTCTCCTGACGCGGAGGGTATGACTACTTTGACGTGGCATGGGTCCGCTGTGAGGAAGATCCCTTGGACGAATGTTTCTAGCTCCTGAATTTTTCCTGAAATGACAGGGAAATAGGAGTTAAAAAAAAGTTTCGAAATTGCACAGTTGACATGTATATTTTCTCATAAATGCAAAAGCATGAGGTTGATCAAGTTTTAAACTTTGATTAGTGTAAAAGTAAACGAAGCAAAGAAAGTTGTTGAAAATATTTAATTATTATTGCCGAGCTTTAAAGCATAATAAAGCCATACTTTTTACAACATTTTTAACTTCCACCCCTTTGTCCCAAAATTTTATACTTTAACGCCTCTAATTATCTCATGTCACTTAAAAAAGCATAGAGTTTTATATATACGCATATATATATTTTTAATTTCAACAAATTTATGTGATGTCTCATCGCACTAAAAAGCAAGTCTTCTAGATAGCTTCATCCCTAAGCAACTCCCTGAGTTAAAGCTCGACTATTTCTCACTGGTGTTCCTATTCTAAAAAATTTATCAATTCACCCCAGGATACCGAAAACAGTCTGTAATAAAGTAATTAGGACCAAACTAACACATTTTAAATTTAATATTTAAAATCCAACACAAGAACATTTATTACAGGAAAGTAAATAATGAAAATTCCAGGACGTAAATATCTTTTAAGCAAATTACGCTTGCATATGCAAAGACGGCTCGGGAAGCGGCCTTTTAACTCACAACGAAAGGCCACTATGTTTCGAAAAACAATTCATAAACGAGTGGAAATGCGTTTGCTGTGATTACAAAAATCTCATTTCCTGAGCGTGCTTCAAGCCGATGAGTTTTCCCAGGGGAGGGCATAACAGGAATACTCATTAAATGGTCGTTTCATTTCTCTTGTTACGAATGAGTTCTTTTGTTACGTTTGCATTAGTCGCCATTTTTACTATATTCCTGTATTGAAGAGCAGCAGTATTGTGTATGGTAACTATAATTATGTTAATGGTTAAGAAGTAACAGTTGGAGAACTCATATGCTATGGCTAACTTCTTTTATATGTGTTTCATAGTTAAAATCACCAAGTGATTAATCATCATTATAATTGAAGGGTTTGGAAGATGAAGGGGTTATGTGATAAAACAGAAAGTGTGAGAAATTAAACTTTTATTGTTGCAACTGTCGCAGCTTTTTTGTTTTCTGGTTTTAATGTTTGTGTGCGTATGAAATTGGTCAAATGATATCTACTTTTTGATGTACCAAGTTTTATTTGCTTACCTGTATCCATTACTTACTATTGTATAGAGTGTTTATTTTTTTTAATGTAACATAGCTCTTTCATCCTGAAAGGCTTTCAATTTTCAAATCAAGTACCTAGATGCAAAGGGGTGTAAGTGCCAGAATTAAAAAGTGGGGGATCGTAGTTTGGAATAGTACGGATAGTAAGAGAAACTCTCAACTGTTTTGTGGCAAGACAAGATCAGTAGTAAGTAGGTTATATTCTATTAGGAGTAGTCCTATTATTAGCGCATGGGTTGGAAAAACTTTTCAATAAAAACCTACGTTGGGTTTGAACTCGCACGTGTTTTACTCAAAACTTTAAAGCGTTTTCTAACATCCCTACCCCTTCTAATTACCTCACTTGAACTGACTCATTCACGGTAACTTTGAGCTGTGTGGGGCAAAGTCGTACCAAGAATAACCAAACTCAATTCAGTGCAAATTACTCTTCTCGATTACCCGAATAAGGGGTAAAAACTGTTAATGTCGGAGATTACATTACCAGAGCAACATTAGTGTGAAATAAGAAATTTATGTTTTGTGGCGAGTCCAAGGAAAACGGTATGGCTTGATGTTACGAAGCTTGGAATAGAGATGCAATTTATGCCGGTAACGTGCATCTTATAGCTCTAATTTTTATAAATTAATTTAAAAAAAGGTATTCAATTGTATATGATTTTTAGCCTTTTTTTATCCTATAAGAGTTTATCCTAACTGTTGTGTCAATGTACTATTGCAAATAGCGAGACTTCTGCTTGCTTTCGCTAAGAGTCTGTAAAAATAAAATTTTCTCAAAGGATTCCGTTCGTCAGAAAAAACTTACAATCTTGTAAGTTGTGCAATGTATCTAATGTTGCAACAATGTTGAAATCTTTCTATAAAATGTGAAATATAGTTTCTCCAATCTGAAACGTAGTGAAAAAAAATCCCGCATGAATGCACGTGTTCGATAAAGTCCCGACCGTCAGTTCAACGAACGTTCGGAACGAGATGCAAGGAAGATTTAAACTAGCAGTCAGGAAGGAGAATTTATTCCATTTAGGGGAATGGAGGAGAAAGAAAAAAAAATCTACAAACCCAAACTGTCGGTTTTCCGATAATGACGATGCCAAGCAAAATCGCTGTCGATAGGAGAAATGAGCCGTTACGAATGAAAAGGTGCGGTACGTTATCATCAATCGCCATTTTTGCCCATAAAGTTTGACACAAATGGCAGATAAGTCCTCGATTTTCACCTGACTTTTGACAGTAGTTATCAGTGTAATTCTACGAATATTGACATAGCCGAGGCCGTATATTAGCGCTACGTTGGAAGAAGTTTTTCTTATAATACGTGAAGTAGGATTGTGTTATGTATATAAAGCACCAGTAAATTGTTAGGTGAATACCACAGCTAGGTAACTAAGATTCAGTTTTTTTCATACTTCTTCGAGAAAACTTATAATAATAGTTTTTCGATTTCTTTAAAATGTGGAGACTTGATTGAAATGTTGTTAAATAACATTTTAAAATTTTATCTAAGCAACTTATGTCTTTCTTTATTTCGACCAAAAATTAAAAAAGAAAAAAAAAAGAAAAAACTTTTTTTTTTTTTCAAAACTCTAGTTATCTAGTTGTTTACCTCAGCCAGCGAAAGCTCAAAAAAAAAAAGTTTACATGGGTACGAAAAGTTTTACAAACAAAGTAGAGTTTGTTCTCAGATTATCCGGTATTAGGAGAATTTTATCTATCCCTGTTTAAAAAATTATAAGAGCATTTGTATTATATTTTTACGTTAATTTAGAGACTTCATTCCTGTGATATTTCTCAAAGGTTAGTCAGTTGAGCATAATATGTACCTTTCTAAAATTTAGTTATTTTTGTAAATTTGTAATTAAAACTTCATAAAACTATTACAGTCATCTTATCTAACATATTTTTAATGCAAAATTAAGTAAAAAAAAACTGCGAATTTTTGTCGGCCTATAGGTCAAAAGTTTTTATACAGTCATTTGCATAGAGGATGAACCTGTCTGTTATGTGAAAAATTTAATGGTTAGTGTAAATTAATAAAATATTGAAGAGCTGTAAAAAAATTAATTTTCTAAAAAGAAATTTACCATAGTGTTTAGTATTTGTAGATGCAACTTTTATAATCACCATTTAAGAAGACTTTTTTAAAATGCTACCTAAAAACAGGATGAAAAAGTACTCAAAATTCCAAATACAATGAAATAACCAGTATTTATTAACATTGTTGTTAGTTGTTTGTCACCAAGCAGTACCCTCTCACATTAAACTTAATAATTCAATTTTATAATTTACATCCAAAGGTTCAAAAACACGTCACCCGAAATGTCGTTTTCCCCAGACCATTTTCAGCATTGAAACTGTTCAGTATTGTTTGTGAGAACAAACCCTTTGGTATTACGTTTCAATGAATGTTATGTAGTAACGGAACAGCCTAACAATGAAAAGGCGGTGCTGAAACATTAGGAAACTTCGCGGACTCAATCTATTACAAAATAAGTAGAGACGTTCGTGGTAAATTATTTTGCAACAACTAGAGTGAAGATTGAAGGTTGTCATTGTTTTCTTGTCATTCGCATTTACACAAGAAAAAATCAAACATGGTGCAATAAAACTCATTTAAAGTACTATGTATTTAATTTATTTTTTATGCAAAGTGCATTTGAAAATTAGCAAGCAATTGTGTATAAATGTATCCCTATAGCAACGTTTTTTTAAATTATAGAAAGTGGATAAAAAGATGAAGACCACTTGACATTAATTCGTTCGTTTATTTTAAAAGTGGGGCACATGCTTTGTTGAAAAAAAATGAAGGTAATTTAAGGAAAGTTTTTCTTTTCTGTAATATGAGTTTTTTTTTATTTCATTTTTACATTTATGTGCAATTTTTTAAATTAGTTTTCCATATAAGAGAGTGAAAAAATTGTAAAACAATGCGGAAGAAATCATATCACATGAAATTCATAAAAAAAGCGAGTGATTGGCATTTTATATCCATTAACTAATACAAGTATAATTTTTTTTAATGTTCATAATTCAGACATGAGAGGGTTGTTAAAAAGGACTTACCAAGCGGCGGCTGCAAAAATGGTTTTTGCAACTATCCCCCATTCCAAAAAATGAAAAAATAAAGGGGGGGGGGGAATTAAAAGTTTTTTTCAGTTTAATTTGATACCAGCATCTGTATACATTGACAGATGCTTGTCTGTCAATTTTCAACTAAGAACTTAAATGAGCAATGCTGCGACAAATTTCTTTTTACTTTGTATGACATTTTTGGAGCAGCCAGTTCAGAGGATTGCCTTCCCCCAGTCGGACTACTAAGAAATAAGGAATAAGCTGTCTCCCCTCCCCCGCAATTGTAAAAAAAAATGCTTGAAACATCTTGAAATGCCTTTCTCATCTCATTTCGCAGAAGAGTGGTAAGATTTACTTTGGCATCGACGTATATGCTGCAAGGAATCATATATATTGTTTATTAAGATAGTTTTCTTGTGGGCATGCCATAATTTTCTTCTAACGGCGTTTTCAAAATTTAAAAGCAAGACATAATTTTATACAGATTTTTTTTCACCGCTGTTGAAACAATGTAAACGAACAATTCTCATTCTTGCTGTTTGTAGAAAAATTACACTTGGTAACCTTGGTAACTTTAAATTAAGAATTACTTCTACCATGGGTGCATTTGTCCCCTTTCAAAAGTTATTCGAGACTTTTTTTTTCAAAAGTTCCCTGATTTAAACAAACATATATTCTGTACTTAAGACATTTACTGTGATGTCGCACTTACTACAAGTTCACGCTGTGTAATGTGTACCAAATACTTACTTGAAGTACACTTGTGTACTTGGAGTGTGTTCAAGAGCTAATGCTTTACACAGGTCCGCTAATGTATACAATTATGGACTTGCGATCAAAGATGAAAGTACAAATCGACAGTTTCCACTTCATAATATTTACAATACATTTCGAAAAGGAGATAAATGGAAATTTCAGTTATAAGCAATGCTAAACTCAGCACAAATAAATAAAATTTTTGAATCTATTTTTAAAACCTAAATCTATAAAGTTTCTTACTTTATAAACTGCTTAAGTCATATGATGTAAGACTTTATTCATAGTAATTAGGTAAGAAAATGTTTCTGAATGTCTGTATCTAGCGAAAATTAGGACATCATAATATTTACACTCCATTTTAAATGGAAAATGAATTGAAAATATGGTTTAATCCTCATTAGTCATTATTTAAGAGCATCCATAGCAAAAGAAAGAACACCAACCTTCAGAATTTCCTATTGCTGAAATGGAGACATCTGTGGTCCACAAATGGCGGCTGATGAGCTCAGCGTTTTGAAACCAGACAAGGTTGAGCAACTCGATACAGATGTATCCTCATAGGTTACACGAACAAGGTAACGTGAGGGAAGAACGATCTTTGTTGGTAATCGCGTTTTGTGTTTCTGCTGCTAAGACATAAGCTTCAATGATAAGTTCTGATGATTAGCGGATTGATTCATTTCTAATGTCTCCGATATAGGCTGGTATTAAATTATCTCACTAGCAAACATTATTCAGTTTCTTAAGTGACTTATTATTTTAAGCACAAAGAGCTTCGCTTGTTTGAAGAATTTTATGTGGGCTATTCAACGAAAAAGTAAACATTTTGTCTCACGCTTGACATATCTATATTTCTTTTTAAAACGTGCAATAAGCTTTTTTTTTTGCCTAAGAAATCAAACGTTTATGAGTGGTTTCTTAGACAAACAATCTTTGTTTATTGTTTTTTGAATATTACTTTTGACTCGAAAAAAAGGGCTTTGAAATGTGGGACTGAGGTCTGATATTCTGTGGAATGGCTCAATATTTGTTCCTTTTTTAAACTAGAAAATAATTCGTTGAAAACGAAGTTATTGGCAGTATATTTAGCATTTTTACTAAATTTGCAACAACGGACTTATAGGATACATATCTAGAACAAGAACTCTAAAGCTGATGATCAAAGGTGTGTCTCACACGTAACAAGGGAACTTTATTGAAAAAAAGAAAAAAAAATACATCAATAAACCGAAGCATCAATAAACGGAGACGTCAAAAATCCGAGCGAACTCCTATGAAATGCTCTCAGCCGAAAATCAATGATTTTTTTCAATGAACTTTAGCCAGTTTTTCTTTACATAGATTAATTCGACATTATTTCTGTAATTTCGGTGTATTTTCTAGAACTTAACTCTATGTTCTTTATTTAATTACTGTATAGTAGTTCCTGTACATACAATAATGTACATATTTGTCATTTTCCTTTTACGTGTCCTAAACAATGCTACTTTTTGTCAAATTTTATCAAAAAATATAACTTCTGTCTGTTCATAAAATCCGCGCCTAGCACTAGCAATCAGTTCCACTTAAGATGGGTTGTGGGTGATAACTCTCCGAAGTTTTCAATTTGAAACTTGCATTTGCTATATTCTCATGACATATTCAACTAAACTACGTATTTGAAATTAGCATCGTTGTTTGATACAGTTCAAAATGCTTTTTATCATTCTTCCCCTTATTGTTATCTTACCTAACCCCTACCAAAAGGTAAGATCAGAGAAGACCTGAAGCATGCATAAACGCGCGGAAGGTTTTACCTAAGAAGTTCAGAAAATATTCGCAGCTTATTTTTACACACACAGACATAAAGAAGGAATGAACATTTGGGTGGGGCGAAAAATAAAAAGTTTTTCAGATCAACTTCTAATAGTTGCCAAAAGTTGTCTTTGGTGATAGTTAGCTTTTGTGCAAAATTTGAGAAAAATCGGTTAATATCTTCAGGGGGGTGCTGCCATCGCAAAGTTTTATCATAGCTTTTATCGGGATTTTAAGGTTAAAATATGAAAAACAATGCCGTTAGCTAATATCATTGCATTTTTTTTACTTAATTTATATATTCATGCATTCAAAGCATATGAAATAACTCACAAAAAATTATTTTATATGATATATTTATATTTGAAGCATTTAAAAAGAAGCAAAAACGTGAAAAAAAGTGATTTTTTTGAAATATAAATATATCATATAAAATAATGTTTGTGAGTCATTTCATATGCTTTTAATGCATGAAAACATCTTTTGAGTAAAAAAAACGCAAAGATACTAGCTAAAGGCATCCTTTGTGATATTTTAACCATAAAATCCATACAAAGCTATGGTAAAACTTTGCGATCGCAGCGCCCCCTGAAGATATTAACCGATTTTTCTCGAATTTTGCACAAAAGCTAACTATCACCAAAGACAACTTTTGGCAACTATTAGAAATTGGTCTGAAAAACTTTTTATTTTTCGCCCCACCCTAATGAACACCCGTATTTTTAAAAGGACACTGACTTACATAATATTTTGAGTCGTTCTTTTTTGATACATTTTTAACCCTTAAAATTCCATATTCAAAATCGAATCCAATGTCTTCTAAGAGTTTGAATCGGATGCGAGCGTTTCTCATATTCCAAATATTAACCTAATGAGACGGCCAGGAAAATCGTTATGCAGACAAGATTTGCATCTGGCAATCGATATGTACTCACTAATAGGATGCCCGCGTAACTGTGACCGCTTTGATGATTTCGGTAATGACGACGAAATGCGCACTCGGGCATCCCTCGATCAACTTTTGCCCATTGTGTGCGCCCGCACCACCTTAAATTTAATTGGGACTGCAGTTGGACTTTGAGCATATATCGTTCACCTGTTTGAAAACTTGAGTACAAATGAACTGGATTTGGATTATTATGTGATTTGAAAATTTCGCGCCTAGTTACAGCGTGATTATTCAAATCAATTAAAAAAAATCGGAACGATTGATTTTTCTAAACAGTTTTGTTCTTTATTTACCTTTAACTGTTTATTTTTTTACGTTGACGATGAATTTCAATAAATAGTCAGACAGTCGAAGGATTTCTAAATATTGAAACACAAAGTTGCATTAGATTAATTAAATATGGCTCTGAGGTTTTGCTTCGAATGCTAGTAGTCGTGGGTTCGATTTGTACTCACTAATAGGATGCCCGCGTAACTGTGACCGCTTTGATGATTTCGGTAATGACGACGAAATGCGCACTCGGGCATCCCTCGATCAACTTTTGCCCATTGTGTGCGCCTGCACCACCTTAAATTTAATTGGGACTGCAGTTGGACTTTGAGCACATATCGTTCACCTGTTTGAAAACTTGAGTACAAATGAACTGGATTTGGATTATTATGTGATTTGAAAATTTCGCGCCTAGTTACGGCGTGATTATCCAAATCAATTTAAAAAAAAAAGAAAAGAAGAGAAAAAAATAGAATGTTGCACGATTTATTTTTCTAAACAATTTTTTTTCTTACCGTTTGTTATTTTTTTGTTCCTTTTTTGTTTATTTATTTTGCATAGTGGAATAATGTTAATAAATATTCAATTAGACAGTCGAAGGACTTCTAAATATTGAAACATAAAATCACATTGAATTGATTAAATATCTAGTGGAGCCTATACGTGGCTCTAAGGCTTTGCTTCGAACGCTGGATGTAGTGGGTACTTGTTTCCACAATCTTACTTACTTACACTTATCAAAATATAGCGATTAGCTTTTTGCGTAAAATGGACTTGGACATAGTATTTTGTGAGCAGCGTTTGATCAACGAGCAGCTAACAAATACCATCCAAAAGTGTAGGCACTAAACTCCCGTGAGCTTTCATGAAAACTCAAACCTGGTTATAATCAAGCATGTGCTTGAAGGGGGGGGGAGTCAGGTGGTCAGTTGCCCTCTCTGGATGTGAAAAATTAATGTACTTGCATGAAAGTGGGCGAAATTTTTGCTGTTTGCTATAATTTACCGTGAGAACACAACCTTTGCTCCCCTCACCCCTCTGTCCAAAAAAGCCAGAATTTGCATTTCTAGTTATGGTTTAAAACCAATAATTTTACAAGGGGGGGGGGAGGACTACAGTCCTTTTGAATATGGGCCTTGGTAGCCCAATCGGTAAGGCGTCGGACTCATGACCGGAGCGTCCCGTGTTCGATCCCAACATATCAAAGATCCCCCACCGTTATGAATGGTGGCTGGGCGACGTAAAATAAGCGTCGTGGTAACAAAGTCCTCCAAGTGAAATGATACCTCTGAGGGTCCCTGGACCAGGGGTTTGCTCGGCCCTTGATCTGGATCAAAACAGCAGAGTGCTCTTCATGGCACCGTCCCAGTTAAACCACGAGTTGTGGTAGGTACGAGGGACCTAGGAGTGTGTAAAGTCCTTTTGGATAACCAGTTGTAAATTAGTCTTTATTACACAGTGGAAATACATTCGCTTCAGCTGAACTGTGTAATAACGTATAGTGATCTTAACTATATTGGAGGGAGTAAGGTAAAAAATCAACATTAGAAAGAAGAGGACTTGTTTTGTTAAGTTTTTTAAAAAGCAAAAACTTATTTTGATGCACAATGAAAGTGGAAAAATATTTACATAATTGTTTTCTAAGTATGCAAATTATTTCATTAAGGTTTTAGAATTTTACTGGATTTTAAACCATCCGGAATATTTCAAACTTTTATCGTTCGCATAAATATACATATAATACATATAATACATTGGTGAATGTTAACATTCCCCTAGCAAAGACATCGGCGAAGGATTGAATATTTCAGAAGAAACAGCGATGTAGGTTTTAGAAAAAGTCAACTTCAAAGATCCTAAACTGTGTTCCAACAAACGAAAATGTGTCCATTCTATACCCTAATCCTTAGTTTAAAATGTCGTCTTTTAAGTTCCAAGTCAAGTTACTAGACAGACATTAACAATAAAAAAGAAAGAAAGAAGAAGGGCTTTTTTTTATTAATACTTTGTCTCTTTCATCTTTATCTTTTAGGAAATGCTTGAAAGATGTGACAAAGAATATTTGTTACTTTTGTTCTCATGCTTCTTTAATCCCAGACTTTCTGATGTGTCTGCAGATTTTGAGCTTTAAACGGGTCAAAATTTTATCTTGATTCAAAGAAAAAGTTAAGATAAGGATTTTTACCAGTTGAAAAAACCTTTTCCTTTTTTATATTAGCAGTCATTATAAATGGTAACGGTTTGACATTTTCCTTTTTTTTTCGGGAGCTGACAGTGAATATACGAGTGGAAAACAAGTTTCTCTTATAACTCCCTTTAAATATCCTACTAATAGATACTTAAGGGGTTACAGTACCTTTCTAACAAATGTCTTTAATTTAAGTGAAAAAGTTAATTCTTTGAAATATTTGTTTCTGCACTTGTTTAACAATCAATAATTCATTTTCAAACATTAAAAATTTTGAAAACTTTTTTTGAAAATTTGAAAAATGTAAGAAAATTTCAATTTTTTAAAAACCCTAAGGCTTTTTCGTTTCTGCACTAATTTCAAAATTTCTTTTTGCGCAATGATCACAAGGATTACCTCAACAAATCTGTGCATTCATTTTCTTATATTTTAATTAGAAAATATTTTGTGACCTTTTATGTAAAAAATTATTAGAAAATTTTGTTCTTCGAGGTTTAACAAATTCTAAAAAATTTTGTAATTTATAAAACGCTTATTCAATGCACAGTTTTGTTAAATATACTATCCTGAGTGCAAAAAATATTGCTTTAAAGTTATATCTTTAATAGAAAAAATTCCTTAGCATTTCCAGTAACATAGAAACACTAAAAACTGATCACCGAGAAAAAGCACTTTAAAGCACATAGCATGCATGTCCTAAAGTCACTCATAACTTTTTAAATAATTTCGCTAGAATAATGCTAACTTTTTCTGAGTATTTTAAACAACATTTACTTTTGAAATAAACAATAAAATTTTTTTTGGTCTTTTGGTCATTTTTGAGGTACTACAGTCGACGCTCGTTATAACGACCACACGTTATAAAGACCATCCTAATATAACGACCGGCGAGAAATTCCCCAGTTGTATCCCAATATACTCTATGTTCTACCTCTTATAGCGACCACTCGTTATAAAGACAGTTTTCTGTAGGACGGAGACGGTCGTTATATCGAGCGTCGACTGTATAACCCCTTAAAACCTTCTAGGAATACCTTAAATTTAGGGGGTGGGGAGCTGTGTGCTAATTTTTGCATTTCAAATTGTCCTCAAAATACCGATTCTTGTTCTTGAACTCTAGCATATCATTCAGAATGTCAGAATACTTTTATGCTTCGACGGGACAAGTTCTGTTTATATTAATTTAGTACAGTGAACTCTCACTTATACACCGCCTCATTTATGCGCCTTTTTCACTTATACGACGATTTTCAGTGGTCCCGGCACATTCCATATGAAAATAATGATAATTTCACATGTTTAGGCGTCGCTCTAAAGATAAATATTTCACTCATGCGCGGAACTTTTCGTAAAATGTAAACAATTTAATTTATTTTCCTAAACTATGAGCATGTTTCTTCCCTTCCCTCTTTAATCTTTCGCTTTTATTGCTCATGGAAGTCATTTTTTCCACAAGAACTAGAGTTCGAAGCAGGACAATTATTCATTATGGATTGTTTTAAGGACCAGTTCGTGATTAGGTATGCGACAATTTTTGATTTCTCCTTATCATTGTAGTTAGGTTACATTAGTTGCCAAATCGTAGTAATATGACCATTTTCTATAGAAACATTCTTAATCATGTTCTCATTAGAACTTACGTTGCATTTTAGACTTTTAAATCGGCTTGTTCACTTATACGTCTCTCTCTCTTATGCACCTTTTTCTGTTGGTCTCTTGGGCCGGCGCATAAGTGAGAGTTCACTGTATTATGAATCCTATATGGCTGTAATCACGAGGAAGCTTTTAAGTACCACTTCTTGTACTTTGCTGAGAGGTTTTCTGTTGGTCCCTTGGGCCGGCACATAAGTGAGAGTTCACTGTATTATGAATCCTATATGGCTGTAATCATGAGGAAGCTTTTAAGTACCACTTCTTGTACTTTGCTGAGAGGTTTTCTGTTGGTCCCTTGGGCCGGCACATAAGTGAGAGTTCACTGTATTATGAATCCTATATGGCTGTAATCACGAGGAAGCTTTTAAGTACCACTTCTTGTACTTTGCTGAGAGGTTTTCTGTTGGTCCCTTGGGCCGGCACATAAGTGAGAGTTCACTGTATTATGAATCCTATATGGCTGTAATCATGAGGAAGCTTTTAAGTACCACTTCTTGTACTTTGCTGAGAGGTTTTCTGTTGGTCCCTTGGGCCGGCACATAAGTGAGAGTTCACTGTATTATGAATCCTATATGGCTGTAATCATGAGGAAGCTTTTAAGTACCACTTCTTGTACTTTGCTGAGAGGTTTTCTGTTGGTCCCTTGGGCCGGCACATAAGTGAGAGTTCACTGTATTATGAATCCTATATGGCTGTAATCACGAGGAAGCTTTTAAGTACCACTTCTTGTACTTTGCTGAGAGGTTTTCTGTTGGTCCCTTGGGCCGGCACATAAGTGAGAGTTCACTGTATTATGAATCCTATATGGCTGTAATCATGAGGAAGCTTTTAAGTACCACTTCTTGTACTTTGCTGAGAGGTTTTCTGTTGGTCCCTTGGGCCGGCACATAAGTGAGAGTTCACTGTATTATGAATCCTATATGGCTGTAATCATGAGGAAGCTTTTAAGTACCACTTCTTGTACTTTGCTGAGAGGTTTTCTGTTGGTCCCTTGGGCCGGCACATAAGTGAGAGTTCACTGTATTATGAATCCTATATGGCTGTAATCATGAGAAAACTTTTAAGTACCACTTCTTGTACTTTGCTGAAAGGTTTTCTGTTGGTCCCTTGGGCCGGCACATAAGTGAGAGTTCACTGTATTATGAATCCTATATGACTGTAATCATGAGGAAGCTTTTAAGTACCACTTCTTGTACTTTGCTGAGAGGTTTTCTGTTGGTCCCTTGGGCCGGCACATAAGTGAGAGTTCACTGTATTATTAATCCTATATGGCTGTAATCCTGAGGAAGCTTTTAAGTACCACTTCTTGTACTTTGCTAAGAGGTTTTCTGTTGGTCCCTTGGGCCGGCACATAAGTGAGAGTTCACTGTATTATAAATCCTATATTGCTGTAATCATGAGGAAGCTTTTCAGTACCACTTCTTGTACTTTGATGAGAGGCCGGCAGATGGTACTTGCAATCGGAAACAGTTTTCTTGGGGACCCTAAGGCGTAGGGGGCCTTAGACCCTACTGATTTTCAAAATCTGCTAAATTAATTTGGGGTCTAAAGGGTTAAACTTGAAATACGAATTAGTACTCAAAATTGAAACACATTTCAAAATTCAGTTCTTCAAATCGTAAAATTTTTGTATCACGTATTCAAATTTCTCTTTTCTATGATTTCTTTATGTAGTTAATGTACCTGGAAGCATGTTTTAAATTAAAAACTATCTCTTTTCCATTTAATTACTGTTTTTTTAGTAGTTTTATGTTTTTTGATAGTTTTTGATAGTTATTCCATCAAAATTCCCTAAACCGGGACAGAAAAATCATCTTTTGAGTCCAGATATTCAACTAATGTGCTCTAAAAATAAAATATATGACCTATACTCTCACTTCTTTTAATCTTTTGACCAATCGTGACTTGAAAGAAAGTTATTTCAGAAAAATACTGACACAAAAGGAAAAGGTTTAACTAGAACTTATTTGAAGTTAATTCTTCCCTAAGGCTCATAAAAGTTGGATTGAGACACTATCCTTTTTTTTACTGTTATTTCTGAGAACATTATCGTCTGTGGAAAGGTTTTCTTTCTTCGTGGCTTTCTTATGCCTGTTTTTAATACATATTTTTACCTCATTTTTTTTTTAGTTTTAGCAGTAGTTTTTAAACACACGCAAGGAAAAAAAAACATTGACTAGACTTTGTCTAAATAGCACACTCAGCATTCATTTATAAAGAGAAGCAAATCAAAATGTAAAATGTCAAGACGTACACAATGTTTTGATCTGTTTCATACAAAAATCAGAAAATATTTTTTTTTTTTTTTGACTTGTGTCACTTTCCTTGCAAGGGTGCGACATGATCAAATTGTTATTCAGGAACATAGTTTCAGTAAGACGTTACTATACTCGTCCGAAAGATTTGCTGATCGTAGAAAACTCATTATGACGGCAGTTTTAGACCAGACTCAAGGAAAACATCAAGGATTCAAGTATTCATCGATTGCCCTTCCACGTAAACAGGCGAACAAAATGACTTTCAACAACGCAACAGATTTAAATTTTTCTGAAACATTTTTACATACAAAACTAATCTGTCGCTAGCATCTTAAGAACTTTGATGAAACTCCCATAATCGTGCGGTTGCTCATTTGTTTAGGATTTGAAACACGCTGAGATTATATTTTAATAAGAATCCGCAAAGATTTATGTTGTTGCCATAGTTAAAATCTATCTTTTCGCTTAGTCGACTGATAAATATTTTGGTGCTTATCAAGTTAAAAAAAACTTACCTTTTATTTCATTTTTTTATATTTTTTAGAACATTTTATATTTTTATTATAAACCTAGAATGCTTTTCTTTTTAAACTGTTAAAATTGAAATTTCACATTAAACACTGCGAAAAAAAATCAAGCTGACTATCTTAAATTACATGTATTATATAATTTCAAGAAGTGTTACTCGTAGTCGTTTTAAGTTGATATACAATTTTTAAAACTTTGTCAATTATAATTGCTTGGTAACTAATTTTTAAAATGCACAGAAAGAACTTTTCTTCTTACCTTGATATCGAGGCTGAGATAATTGCGCGCGTTAATTTGATATAAGCTGACTTCTTTTCAAAAATAATAATAATAATAATAATAAATAAATAAATAAATAAATACAAGAAAAAAAACCACAAATATGTAAAGTTATACATGTTTCAATATAGTGCACTTTAAGTATTTAAAAAAAATTAAATGTATTTTAATCAATGAATCCAGAAATGTTCAGATAGAGAACAAGAAAGGATCGGAAGTTACGGTCAATGTTGTAGCTTACTTTTAAACTACTTTTGCAATTTGAAACCGCTTATTATCTCATGGTATAGTGACAACAAAAAAGATTTTGGATCTGCCCTATCTTCTGACTATGCAAAAATGCTATTGAAGCCCGTCCATTTCCGGGCAAAGTTTTCATTTCAACTTTTACCATAGATGACAGCGTGCTAAATAGAAAACGAACCGACCTATCTATCTCCATTGCAGTAGAAGAAACACGACAAGAAAAAGTTGGTTCATATCCAAATGCAGTCATTTCTTTCCTCATTTCTGCTTTCCCTCGGCGTTTCGGCCCGCTTTTAAAAACCAGTGAAAAAAAATTGCCGACTATCAAAATGTCTAGGAACAAGAAATATGGCGGGGAATGTTATTCTACTGCGATGCATTCGATAGCCTATGTGACTTGGAAGAAAAGGAAAAAACTAAAGGCAAGTATTGATCCAGAAGTGACGGCTTTGTTTCTTGGTGCCCCCAGCAAATACTCTATTGCCCAAAAGTCTTTAAGCGATGGATTAGGCTGCTTTCTGGGAAAAGATTGTCTCAATCAGTTTTCTTATGCAATAGAATTATAGAAACAATGCAAGACTTCTTCTATTCGTATTTCTTGAAAAGTGTCAGGAAACATTAATGTTGTGACATTATTGAATTGAGTCATGCATTTCAAAAATAATACGTCGTCAGAGCTCTTAGTTTTGCTAACTTGTCTACCAGCATTTTTATTGCAAGAGATTGACGAGAATATTTAAGCGATGAATTTGGCTGCTTTCAGGGGAAATAATTTCTCAATCAGTTTTCTTATTTAATAGAAATATACAAGAAAAAAAAAAGAAGAGCTTTCTTATACTCCGTATTTTTAGAAAGTAGTTGGAAACATTAATGATGTTGTGTAGTTGAAATGAGTTACGCATTTTACGACTACTTCGTTTTCAGAGCCCGTAATACTATTCGAGTTTCAACCCCTATTTATGGCAAAGATCTAAACGATGTGTTTTGCTGCTTTCTGGGAAAAGATTGTCCTAGTAAGTTTTCTTATACAATAGAAATGTAGGAACAATGGAAACATTATAGTTGTGTTGTTGTTGAATTTAATCTCCGTAGTTTATAACGAATACGTTTTAAGAGCTTTTAATATCAGTAAAGTTTCTAGTACTATTTTTATGGCAAGCAGTTAGTGAGCATCTTTAAGTAATGAGTTAAGCTTCTTTCTAGGAAATAAGCCTTTAAGCATGCAAATTAATAAAATTTAACACATTTAAATAGACATTTTCCAACAAAGATTACGATTCACAATGAATTATCAATTTAAGGCTCACCTACTTCATTTTATCATGAAATAATATAAGCATAATGCTATACCGGGCAACGCCGGGTAATAAGCTAGTTATCTATAAATGCTAAGAAACGACAAAAAAAAAAAAAAAAAAAAAAAACCCGCTAAGTTAAAAAACTCATGCACGTTTTGAATACCTTCTTAATTAGTTTTATCCTCGGATCGATATATTGTGACGAATTAAAGATTCAGCATAGAAATTAAAACGAAATCTTTTATTTTCGTCTTTTATATATCTTCGCGTTAATTTATTACCTATTTAACTCTAACTCCTAAACAGTTTTTCTTTCTGTTCTAATCTGATTAACCTGCAGAAATCCAAACGGCTTAATACTTAATCTATTTTCGAGGAGATTATTTCCTTTTTTAACATCTATCGTCGCAATCATTTCCTGATTCTTTGTTATTTGCTTCGATCATTTGGAAAAGTACAATACTTAGATTGAAGCGCGTCACGTTGCATCGGTAAATAACGCACCTTTTCCCATGTACTACCAACTGAGAGTTATTGAATAAGTATATGAATAAATATACAGGGTGTCCATTAATTATTGAAGGGGTTTCCGTGCCTCATAACTTTCGAATAAAAAATAATAAGCAAATTCCAATAACGTATTCGTAAATTACAGCTCAAAAAGTTTTATTTGTAATATAAAAAAAATTAATGAATTATTATTAATGATGTAAAAATGAAATTATTACCCTTCGTGGCTCGTAACACATTGAGACGAAATTCGACTTCCCTCCAAATGTTCTCCAGTATTTTTGGGCCAACGTTTTGGATCGCAGTGACAATTCTGCTTTTCAGTTCATCAAGGGAGGGAACAGAAACCCTTGTTTTCGATGTTTTTACAAACTTCCAAATAAAGAAGTCCATTTCAAAAAACCACAATACATGAATTGTTTTATCTTGCACTGTCGACATTTTTATTTATGACATTATAACTATTCAGACTGCACGTGCGCTAAGATTGCGCACGTGCGGTCCCCCCCCCCCTTGATGAACTGAAAAGCAGAGTTGTCACTGCGATCCAAAATGTTACCCCACAAATACTGGAGAACATTTGGAGGGAAGTCGAATTTCGTCTCGATGTGTTACAAGCCACGAAGGGCAATAATTTCAATATTTTTTTTTAATATCACTAATAATAATTCAATAATATTTTTATGTCACAAAAAAAAAACTTTTTGAGTTGTAATTTACGAATACGTAATCGGTTTTTGCATATATTTTTTGTTCGAAAGTTATGAGGCACGGAAACTACGTCAATAATTACTGGACACCCTGTATATTAAGTATTGTGTAGTATCAATGGACCTGTACCGTGCATTGATGAAAATACATAAATAAGTAATATTCTTAGATGAACGTTTCAGTTTATTCATGCTTTAAACCAAACACAATGTTATAAAAGCTTCTTCCACGGTACAAGGAGCATCAGTTGTTGCACAAAACAACCGACAAAAACTCAGGCCCGTCATTTAGGGGGGTCAGGGGGGAGTTGCTTTCCCCCGTCTTTGAGAAATCAATGTATTTTGATATAAGGGGGCGTGGCTTCTGTTGTTTTCCTATGAAATAGCATTGTGTTTGCACCCTTCCACCCCCTGAAAAAACTTGAAATGACGGGCCTGCAAAGACTCTGTGTCAGAACCTTGTTTCAATTTAGCTACTTTGCGAAAAACATGAACTCTACTTCATGGAATGCAATTAAATTTTGAAGATTTTCTGCAACAATGTTTACCTAGTTTTGTGATGAGGTACGGACGTGTTTGTCTCATTAGATACATTCGTTACTGAGTGAAAAAATATTTTTTCTACAAAATTTAACTGCATAGAAGTATAATCTATAATCTTCATGAAGTTTTTAAAATAGAGCAAAGACCCAACATATTTGGAATCCATGTATGTTATTTTGTGCAGCAATTGATTCATCTATTACAATGGAATTATTGCCCTTTATTAAGACAAAAGTTTACATTAAACAAAATGTTCATCAATACACTGCCAAAAATAGATAATTTTTTACAGTATCATACAGCTGATTTTAATGTAACAAATTAAGTTTCTAATTTTACCGTAATAAGCTGTAAAATTTCAATTTTAGTTTATTAATGTGAATTTTAGTTTTAAACTGGTACCCCTGCTGACAGTATTATACTGTTGTTTTTGTAGTAAAAATACAGCTAATTTGGTGGTAATAAACTGCAAAATTGCTAGTTCTACAGTTTGTTACCATGCATTTTACAGTTTTAAATGGAACCCCTGCTGCCAGTATTAGACTAAAAACAACCTTTTTTTTTTTTGCACTGCGTTGTCGTAATTAATAATCCATCAATGATGAATACACTTAAAATATGTTTTCTACCAAACAAACTTCACTGTAAAAATTGAACTGTTGTTTTTACAGTATAATACTGGCTGCCGAGGTTTTAATTTAAAACTGCAAAATGCGCAGTAATAAACTGTAAAACTAGCAATTTTACAGTTTCTTACTGTAATGTTAGAAATTTTACAGATTATTGCCGAAAAATTTAGCTGTATTATACTGTAAAAACAACAGAATAATACTGGCAACAGAGGTTCTAGTTTAAAACTGTAACATGCACGGTATTAAACTATAAAATTGGCAATTTTACAGTTTATTACTGTAAAATGGGCAATCTTATAGTTTAGTACTGTAAACGTAACAATTTTACAGTTTATTACTGTAAAATTAGCAATTTTTACAGTTTAGTACTATAAAATTAGCTGTATTATACTGTAAAAACAACAATAATTTTTTACAGTATTCCGTTATTTGTCGTCTGCAACATAATATAATATCGAAACTACCCCCTGCCAGTCAAATGAATCGATTTCGAGTTCAAACGCTTGTTTGAGTAATGATTCTGGGATCTCCATTTGGGTAATATATGGGAGTCTCCGATCTAATGGGGGTGGTATCTCCACGTGCTCCACTAATATCCGATGTTAACATCCATCCCATTCCCAACCCGTGGATAAATTTACTCAGCAGAGACATAGGGGGGAAGACCTCCTATATCAATATGGGGCAAGTGCTGCATTCATTGCTGAATAAATAGTTCGATCTCGGCCGTAACTGAGTTGGAAAGAATTAGGGAGGGCAGAAATGGTGCGTGTGGTGAAGATTCTAATTTCGGGTTTTCAAAATCATATCAGTCATTAACAATGTAATTATAGTCTAAAGTGTTTGTAGAATTTCATTTCAAGGTGTGAAAATACTCCTTGCTCTTTTTAGAGGCGGAAAATTCATTTTAATGGAGGGAACTATATGAATCAGACTTGAAGTAATCGCCGAATACGTAATCGCAATCCACGTAATCGATTACTTTTTTTGTAATCGTAATCATAATCATAATTTGGAAAGGGGACACCTGTAATCGTGTAATCGTAATTTTATTCAAGTATTTCTTGTGTAATCGAAATTGTGTTACCTTTCTTTCAATAATCATAATTTAACCATGTAATCGTGTAATCTGACTTTTTTTTCAAAATATTTTCACATCGAATTTAATCTTAGTTTATGCTTTATATTTAATACTTTTATTATTTTTAATCAATAAGTATACATAAAAAAGTTGTGAATTTATAGCTTTAAATTTTAGAAAGCTAACGACTCCATATAACGACTTACTTTCTTCAGAGCTATTTTGGTTTTATTATTAAATATCTTCAAAGGTATATTTCTCAATATTTTTTACGAAGGAAATTCACATTCAAAATTTTCTGAAGATAATCTTTTTCTAATTCAATAATTTTATGCATACGATTTAAAATCATTGCAGCTGAACTAAGGATAAATGAAAATTTCTATGTTTATAAATTTGAAAGTCATAACTTAATGAAACAATTTGTGTGCCTGGAATAATAAATAGATAGACACTAGTAAATATAAATGACCATAAAAACAAGCTTCTGAAATATTTTTAGCATTAAATCGCACATGTTTGCCTGTAGCTGAAATTGTTTAACTTATTGTTGAAATTTTAAAAATAATATTCAATTTTCTATTCGAAAACAAGTTACCCAAATTATTCAAATACTATAAAATAGTAAAAATTCAGCCTCATAACAATTGAATCAGTTTTGTAGTAAGGGAGAAAGTCACTAGTTTAAATTGTTTCAGGAGATAAAAAAAAAAACAACTTTATATTTCAAAAAATGAATTTCAAACCAGAAGTAAATTTTATGTAAGGTCAGTTTCATAAATTTTTAGACAGTTTTTTGAGTAACTTAAATGCAAAACTAACTAAAAAATTGCCCTTATAATAAAAAAATCAAAGATTAATTAAATAAATCATTTGAATGAAAATAATAAATAACGTTTTTAAGATTCATAATACTTTTATTCGTGAAAGCTAGACATGCCGAACATATTTAGTAAACAGTTCAAGGTAAAAACAGCAAACGAAGCACTAAAAATGTTTTAATAACTAATTTTTATCTTTAGCACTATGAGAAGATGAGTCTAATGCCTGACTCAAAAGAACTGTCTCGATAAACATGCAAAAATCAACTCTTATTACAACTGTTCTCTCATTTTTAGTTAACTGCCTTTCAACAAAAACCCTAGCATTGACTATCTTTCACCACTTTAACAGAAAAAAATGATGCTTGTATGTTCATTGTGTCGTTATGGATACAGTTATATAAACATTTTTCACACAAATCGATATGTCTATCTTTGAACAATATCAAGCCATGATAGAGTCATTTTGAGAAAAAGAATCATTTAAGCCCTTTTAACAAAAAGCGATTCAATTATCAATTTAATTAAAATATAGCTAAACACAATAACTAAAACTTCTCCTGGCACAGATCTTTAAATATCCACTAGAATACTTTTTGATGACGCACTGTAAAAAAAGAATGTTATTTTTACAGTGCAATACAGCTAATTTTATAGTAATAGACTGTAAAAATTGCTAATTTTACATTAAGGCAGGAATTCAAGTGAAACACCATTGCAATCGCTTCGAAGCGATCGCAAATCGCAATCGCTACTGGAAGTCAAATTACATTAGAATCGCATCTCGTAGCGATTGTAACGTATCCAAATTTGGGAATTTGCTATTGCATTGGTGAGTTGCGATCGTCCGTGTTTCACTTGAATTCCTGCCTAAGAAACTAAAAATTCTGACTTTACAGTACTAAAATGTAAAATTGCTGATTTTACAGTAATAAACTGTAAAATTGCTAATTTTAGTTTTTTACCGTGCATTTTACAGTTTTAAACTGGAACTTCTGCTGCTAGTATTATACTGTTGTTTTTAGAGTATAATACAGCTAAATTTTACGGCAATAAACAGTAAAATTTCTAATTTTACAGTAAGAAACTGTAAAATTGCTAGTTTTACAGCTTAGTGTTGTGCGTTTTATTGTTTTAAACTGAACTTCGGCCGGCAGTATTATACTGTAAAAACAACAGTCCATTTTTTACCGTACGTATTTATAATCTTACACGTAATCAACAATGATATCACTACTAATTCATGTATTTCTTACCTGTATTTCGCTAGTTCAAATGGCGCAAAGCCTTTTTAATTGCGCATAGAAAATCCGTAATTTTTGAGACAGAAAATAACAAGACTTTTTAGAAAAACATTTTCACATTAAGCCGGCCGATACCATGTTTGTCCGAACTAATTACTAAAACCCCGGATGTGGAGTGAAGCGAAAAATCACTCAAGAAAATGGCCAAATATCACCGCCCTTTGAAGTGACACTAAAGCAACAAAAGAGACTTTGTCAGAGTAAGTCCGTTATTTAGAAAATTTCGATGTCAACAAGTCTTTCTTTGTCTTCTGTGTGTCATTGTTGGTTATAGATAGAACACTGATTAACTGTTTAAGACCACAATGACGAATTTTGTTTGTCGGAAAGGGTTTTCTCTAATAACAGAGGCGTGTGGCAACTGTTTTCTTTTCAATGACTTCAATGGGAAGAACTAAAGTGAAGTTTAAAAATGTTCGCTGCCACTATTAGGGAATACATAAAAACCGAGTAAAAACAATTTCTGCGGTTTTTTGAACTTTAGCTTATTGCTATGCAAAAGCGAAACTTTTATGGTGTTTTTTTTTTAGTTTATGAATGGAAACTTTCCTTGTTATGTTCTAAATTATCACTCGATGTTTTTGCTGAAATATACAAGAGCTAATGTCAAATTAAAATTATAACGAAAACTCTACCCTTAGGATTGTCTTCATATTAAGCTAAATCTTGTAGGTCAGAATACATATTAAATTAAAATACATTAATATTTTCTTCTAGACAACATGAGAAATTACTGTAAAAAAAGATAAAATCAGAATCAAAAGGAAAATTGCAAATTCCATTTGAAAGTCTCGCTTTTTTTCGCAAATTAAATTACAGATATTTTATTTGTAAACAAATTGAAAATTTCATTAGGTAAAAAATTTGTAAGTCTTTGAGATTTCCCGCTTTGTCTACCAACAATGAAGTCGTTGTCAATAACGTAAATATGAATTTAATTGAAAATCAACTGAAAAAGATTATAATTCCAGTTCTATCCGTAAGTTCAAAAACAGTTTCATCATACATCATCAATAATGAGAAAAAGTTCTAATTCGTTTTTTAATACTAAAACAGACATGCGAAAATCTTATTTTCTTCGTTTAAACTAGCGTATAAGTCAACTATTTTTATAACATTTATATAAGAGCCAAAAATTAAAGGATACATCTATTACCAGCAGCAATAGTGGCGAACTTCAAAAATTTGGGAGAGAAAAAAAGGAAGAGTTATAACTGATTTAAAGTATAAATTTAATAAATTTTCATTCCTCAAAACTGAGAAAGTTAACTTGTATTTCTGTTGAATAGGGTTGTATAAATGGTATACACAATAGTGATACGTCATTTATATTTACAGTTTAGCGGGAAAATGTTTAAGCTGTAACAATACACTGGCAGTTATTTAGACTACAAACACGAGCCAGTAAACATCATAAATGTTTCGCGCGTATTGTAGCATTTGAGAACAAATCAGTCAAATGTAGTATTGCGTAAAAAAGCATTTCCTCCAATCCTTTGTCCTCTTTTGAGATGCGCTGCTATTGTTGTCGGTGAGCGATACGCAATGCATTTGTATTTCAAAATATCAATACCTCTCCTGCGATGGCAGCCGTTTCGCAAAACATTTCTTTTAGAATTGTTTATTTATAACATGTAGAAAAAAGTAATTTTATTTTACAGCTTTAAAAATACTTACAATCACTAGCGCAGTAGCAACTTACTTTTGGAAAATGATTTTATGCTATAACATTGTTTAGATGCAGGTAAAATATCATACTTGGATTCGCAATATGGCGTACAACAAATGGCACCAGAGGGAAGAGTTGATTCTCAACCTTGACTCTTGCTCAGCTCCTGATAATGCATGGGTAAGTTACATTTCTTTAAATATGTGTTTTTAAAAAGTGGATAGTAACTGCAGTTACAGGTCTTGAAAACTGATACTAAATCGCGTATGAATGGCGATTGAAAATGATACAGAAAAGCAAAAGAACATAATTTTGCCCGTATTTACCAAACTATACGACTCTGCCAGATATCTGAATCTCAGATTGAAGAATTTTTCTGTAAGCGTTTGAGTACAGTCAATACTAGATAATTCGCGAGGATATTATCTGTGAGCAAATAAAAATATAAATCTTACAGCAAAGGAGATGAAAAAAAAACAATGATTATACCAACAATTAACTTATTTTGATGGTGACTTATTAACTTAACTAACGTCTTCCTTCTATTATGGATAAGTTTAAGTATTGACTTTTGTCATTTCCTAAATATTTCACGCATTACCATAAAGTATTTTTGAATGCACGTTTTTATACAAAAAAAGAAAGACAGAGAGAAAGAAAAGCGATAGAGAGAACAAGGAAAAAACATAAAGAGAGTGCTATCTTATTAATATTATTTTTAATGTGCATCTTAAATATACCTTGTTTCTTGACTGCTTTATCTGTATGTTTGGCCGATCCATATATTCTCGAATAAAAATGACTCTCCCATGTCCAGAGAGTCTCACTATACATAAAACCCACGACGTCGCCTCAGGGACTTCTCGGCATTCCACAGCATCTATGTCCTCAGACCGGAAGAAATTCATTGATTGGTCAAATATTTTTGCTCTTCCTCCCCACCGATTTAGGCAATCCTACTACGTCAGCCTCGCGCAAATAGGGAAAAGATCCCCAAAGCCCAATCGTAGGTGCACTAGTGATCGAAATTTTTGGCCTGCAGCTTTTTAAAATGATTTCTGCTCGTCTTGAAACTTGATATCTGTAAAGAGTTGCGGCTTTATTTCATGTTAATCATTACAATGCTGTAATATTTTTGAAGTTTTTGTGGGAGATTTTTCTTTTAGTTTCCGAATGAATAAAATTTTGACGAGTTAAACGTAGATTGTTAACGCGCAAAATTACGTTCAATTTAAAGTGTTATGTTTTCATTTAAATGTTTAGAAGTGAATTAACTTATACTTAAATTTTGCGCTTTTTGTTTTTGAAATCAAAAATAAGTTACTATTTTCTGATATTTTTGAATTGTTAAGCTTCTGTGCCTCCTACTGAGATGTCTTTCTCTACTTTTGTGTGAAACATATTTTGAACTAAAGTTTCGCTTTGTGCCCACTTTGTCTTCATTACTTGAGAACTTCCAATTTTGCATTCCCATTTTTGAGAATTTTCACTTTTTGCATTCCCATTTTGAGAATGTTCACTTTTTGCGTTTCTATTTTTGAGAACTTTCCCTTTTTGCGTTCTCATTTTTGAGAACTTTCCCTTTTCGCGTTCTCATTTTTGAGAACTTTCACTTTTTGCGTTCCCATTTTTGAGAACTTTCACTTTTTGCGTTCTCATTTTTGAGAACTTTCACCTTTTGCGTTCCCATTTTTGAGAAGTTTCACTTTTTGCGTTCTCATTTTTGAGAACTTTCATTTTTTGGGTTCTCATTTTTGCGAACTCATTTTTTTGGGTTCTCATTTTTGAGAACTCACTTTTTGGGTTCTCAGTTTTGAGAAATTTCACTGGTGTGTTCACATTTTTGAGAACTTTCACTTCACAAGCATCTTCAAAGGACTAAGTATCATCGAAGTTGTCTAAATATGACAGTGATTCACACAATATTTGCTGTATTAATTTATTGTAAAGGAAACAACATTATCTACTTGTATTAAGAACTGAGTATCTTTCTGTCTATCTATCTATCTATCTATGTCCTGCTTCTTTCTATTGAACGCCAATGAACTGAAAGTCGAACCAGGTGCCGAAAGATTCGCAATTTTTCAAGATTCATTAGCTTTAATTGACATAAGGTTTGATAAAGGGATTCTGAAGAAATTGAGAAAAATCTTCAAATTTTTTCTACAACGTCTAATTTTTTACGTCCAATACATGACTATAAAAATGTCTTAATCAATTTACTTTTTGATGCAGCAGTTTTTTTCAAAGCTGATTTTTTTAAAGATTTCAATTCCAAACAATTAAAAGCTACTCAGAACAATTCACTTCATTCAACATTTACGTAAAAACACCCATTATTTAGTCAAAAATGGTACAATTTATTTTCATCAACTAATTAAAAATAAAACAAAATAAAATAAAAAGCTAAGTTTTCACTAAGCATTAAGATGTTTCAATTAGTGTCTGATTAATAAGTAAAATATATTTTCAAAGCGAAATTTCTCAGAATTCTTTTTCAAAGAAAATATTCTGTAAATGTCCCAACAATTAATTTCTAAATGAATAACTTAGAAAGTATTTTTTCTTTCTTATGATCATGTTTTGTGCCGCTTATTGTAAATGAATAAAGAATGATCTAGTAGAAAATTTCTTGTGAAATCATTTATTAAAAGATTTCTCAAAAACAAATTTTTAATTTTGTCTTGTGGAGCATAATTCCGCATTACTGGTAGTATTTTAACTGCGTGGATGGACTGAGATGAAACATTTTGCATCAATTTTAAATCAGGCTGTCAGTCTGAAAAACAGCACAATTCATGAATTATGAAAATTGCTTTCCTAATTTTGTACTTGGTGGATAGTATCACTCTGCTCAGTTATTTGGAGCTTATCCTGGTTAATTCGGTCAAAAACTGCCGTCAATAATTAAATATAATTTTAAAACACTAAACAATACGCTTTTAGAGTTTATCAAACTAACTTAAGTTGTAGGATAGTGTAAAATATAATATACTTAATACTATCATTAATACAAAAGCTTAAACTATATTTCATGATATATTCGAACTGATATATCTGATTTTCAAAACTATTGAATATTCGCAAAGATTAGATGCACTTGTAAGACATCAATATGATCTATAGTTTAGCCTTTAGTGTTAATAATAGTATTAAATGTATTACTTTTATGTTTACAAATAATGTGAATTTTATCTTTTATTCAGAGTTACATACAAGCAAACAAACAAACCCACATGTGAAACTAATAAAACATCGTATTAAAAAGACGATTGTATTTGAGAATCGGCGTCGTCCGTGAGTGCTTTTGCCGTTCCTGTAAAATTTTAAACTGAATTCAGCTGATTTTGACATTAAACGCCTCAGTTATTAATCCTGTATAAAACTGCATTATTAACGAGAAGTTGAAGTGCTTTCAAGGGAAAAAAAAAAACCTTCTCTTTTTTGACACTCTGAGAGTTTTCTAATCAAGAACTGCACCAGGTGTTCACTCCATGTTGTTAAAGGTTGTAATGTTGCATAAGTTCCAGTTTATATTTTCATACTTTTTATTTTTTTTTCAAATATCATGCTAAACATTTTTTTTATATTTTAAAGACTTTGTAGGGAAGCAAATTAATACATATATGTATATCGCCAGAAGCGTTGATTATTTAAAATTAATTTGTATTTTTATTTCAGATTTTTATTGTAACTTCTTTAGTGGTAGGTAGCCTTTGGTTTGATTTATAATCGTTTGTTGTTAAAATGCTGCAATTTATTCTATTCTAAGAAGTACAAACACATACAAACGTGACTGATATTCTGTACAGAAGCCTGTCTGAGTACAATGGATTTCTTCTAAACGACCTAAATTGCTTTGGCGGATTTTTACATTTTTAAAGCAACTTTTTGGAGGATTGTAACAACATGGAACATGCCAAATGGGAGATAAATTTTTTATCCAACATTCATTATGAAATCTTTAATATGATTGAACGTTTGTTTCATTTGTCTCCAAGTTTCTTTTAGTCGAAGCACGCGAAAAAAATGCATTATCATTGCAAAAAAAAAAAAAAAAATAACATTCATTTTGGGCAAGTGAGAACAAAAAGCAAATCGTAATTGCGAAGCAAAAGACAAATTATAATTTTGGCATCTTGAGTTCAAATTATATTTTTCGCAATCACGAAATGCGATAGGTGTATGGGTGTGTGTCTGTGTGTGTTGGACTTGGAAGCTACCACCAGGTGGATAGCTACGGGTCCAAACTGAAAGAACCACATGGCCACACTGTAAAAATAAAGATGTAGTTTTTACAATACAATACAGCTAATTTTACAGTAATAAACTGTAAAATTGCTAATTTTACAGTGGTCAGCCGATTAATCGTCCGATTATCGACAGCCGATTAATCAGTAATCTGTAATCGGCCAATTTGCTTATCGGTGCATCCCTAATTGCTATAGCGAAAGAAGTTATTAGAAACCCTTCATATGCAACCGGAAAATTGCTCAAAGCAATTGTTTCTTGTCTCAATCTTGAAACAAGTCTTTTCAGAGCTCTTTTCCGCTTTTTCTCATATTTATTTTCCCAAAAAACAAAAAAAAAAAAAAAAAAAATCTGAACAGTAATTGGGTGCAGAGCAATCTGTTTTTTTTTCTGTAAAATCGTTAAAAATGGCTTAGGGTATTCGACTGAAAATTGTATCTCTGTAAGTGGTTGATTAAGAACAAATCTCGATAAGGAGCTGCATTTCTGCCGGATTTAGCCAATTAATTATATTTTTACTTGGAAATGTTCTGCTTCGATCGCAACGAAACACTGATCTGATGATCTTCTAAATGGTGAAGACAAAAATAATTTTAAACTATTTGTTTTATTGTAACACTTAATTAAGAAGTCCTTAAAGCTAAATATTGCATGTTCCAATATCATCCTTATTTCAATAATTTTTAATTTAGACGGGAAAGATATGTTGGAATCGTCCAAACTTAAATGTTATCAGTAGTTACAACTCCCCCCCCCCCTTCCTTTTTTTTCTTTTCTATTGGCATTGATTTCAGAACATATTGAAATTAAGTTTGAATAGTGTATCATTTTGCCTCATGTCAGTACTTTCCAAAATTTTCATACCTGCTCCCCCCTCCCCTTCTCATACAGAAACTGTTCAGCTTTCTTTTTAATATTCGTAATAAATTTAACTTCATAAATGCTATCCTGGTATCCTAATTTATTTAATGGGTTAAAAAACAAAACCATATTTTGTATAAAATTGCTTTATGCAGTAAAGCACATTTGGTAGGTATTATTTTCAATGCGAGCATTATTAGGTTTACTACGTTAGCAAATTGTGTACTTATGTATTTACAGAAAAAACCGTATTAAATGTGTTGTGTTTAATAATATTACTACAATTATAAACGACATGTTTTTTTTTTCTTTTTAAATAAATACTGCGAAGTCAGAAAATGCAGTGTGAATTTAAGAATACACAATATAGTTAATCTTGGTTGCTATCGTGTTTTAGTTTCATTTGTTGCTCTTAAACTTTAACCCTTCAGTGCACGATTTTTTATATTTTCATGAAAAAAATCATTTGTTACCTCTTAAATAGCCCTGAGTTCAGGAAAAATGAAGAAAAAAATTAAGCTTAAAAATGTGCACCAAAAATGATGATTTAATTGTTTGTTCTATATATGGCACAAAGCACATAGCATATGCTTTGTATACCGATAAGTGTAATAATCTACAATATGTTTTGTGCCATAAGTGGTATAAACAAACTTTCCACTAAGTGTATTTAGACATTTTTAGAACAAAGGAAATAATGACTAAGCACACTTCTAACGGAAATGCAGACCTTTTTTTTAAAAAAAGCAAGAATTGTAATACCTAGACTAGTGCAGCTAACTAGTGCATAAAAATCACACTAAACTGTTATAGCAATGTTCCAGAAGGGGCACAAAGCTCAGTTTAACTGCATTTAAAAATCATAGGAATATATGAGGGTTTATTTGGTTTGTGCCAGATCTGGCACGCCGTGCAGTGAAGGGTTAAATATAAATACGCAATGGAAAAAACCTTAATGGAGCAACACTACTTTTTCATTCGAACGCTTTGGAATTTAGTAGCATTTTGAAAACTGGAATTGTTTAAGATGTGGAAGAAATTTATCTATTGCATGCATGCATAGGGACGAAAAGAAGTGCTAGAAATTCGCAAATGAATCTATTGCAATAATAGTAATGAATGCTTCCGGTAAGCTTGACGCAATATATTTTTTAATTATAAAAACAAAAATTCAGGAAAACCGACTTTGGTTAAAATAGTTCTGAATGACCGAGGCTCTATGGTATCTATACATTTTATTCTACGCTGCAAAAAATAAATTTTGTTTTTACAGTATAATACAGCTAGTTTTACTGTAATAAACTGTAAAATTGCTAGTTTTATAGTTTATTACTCTGCATTTTAGTTTTAATTTAGAACCTCTACTGCCAGTATTACACTATTGTTTTTACAGTTATAATACAGTTAATTTTATGGTTATAAACTCAAATTGCTAATTTTATGGTAATAAACTGTAAAATTGCTAATTGTACAGTAATAAACTGTACAATTGCTAATTTTACAGTAATAAACTGTAAAATAGCTAGTTTTACAGTTTATTACTGCGCATTTTGTAGTTTTAAACTGATCCTCTGCCTGCAGTATTATCCCGCAAAAACAACTTTTTTTTTGGGGGGGGGGGGGTGTAGTATAGTCAGGCATTTATTATCAATGAATAACTCAACCTTTTTGAAATCAAATATGTTACCAAGCGTGGTATTTTACATAATTTCCATCAACCCCGAATCATCTGAAATTCTGAAATAACCATTCTGGGCAGCGTCCAATTCGCCTTTGTTAAGACCCATCTCCAGGATGATTATAATTGAAATATAATTTATGCGTACTGAACGGGTCGGTTACTGCCGCCTCAGTGATTATACGATAATAATGGCTTGCAGCGGTTTCAAGCGTCACTAAGCCGCATGCAGTGCGTGAAAATGCTACTGTTACCCGATGGTATTATGACCACAACGAGGCATTATTCACTTAATGACGAGGAATTCGTTATTAATTGACAAGCAATGGTACTTGTAGTGGTATGGAACCATGGTGTGTATTTCGTTAAACTGTATTGCAAATATCGATGAAAATGTAATTTGTCTGTCAGAACAGGAATTAACTGGACTTTTAGAGCAGATTCTGATTAGGCCTAAATCATTGAGAGTGTTGGAAAAAGCTTTCTGAGAATTATAAATTTATTTGCGAGTGTCATTTTAGATATTAAATAAGGTTTAATTAAAAAGTAAACGAAAAAATAAAGTAGAAACGCAGATCCTATTGGATTTATTTTTACAGAACATCTGTTTCTTGTTTTTCATCTATACTCTTAAATTCCGATAGTACCTATCTGTATTTGTGTATGTGTAGGTATACCCGGTTGAAGGTAATTTCGGTTTGGTTTTTGGGTGTTATGTGACTTTGATGATGGTCACGTGAGAGGGATAGTGATGACCTACAAGGTTCGAAAAGTCACCGCATTTAAAGAACGTTCGGAGATTTCCGTCATTAACTAGTTAATCTTTCAAAATATATCTAGTAAACGCAGTGTCTTTAATTCTAAATGAGCCAATACTTGCTGCTAGTAGATCGGCTCGTTATCTGGCGGTGGTTGGTAGTGGGCTTGTTCGAATAGAGCAACTACTTAACCCTAGTGGTTGTTTTCATGACGCGTTATGACGTCAGTGGTTATAGTGGTGCGGGTACATTGAATGTTTTCATGTAATATCCGCTGATTGGTAATCTATTAAAATATTCCACGTTAGCTACCTGTGAGACAAGATTGGCCGGTTGCTCTAGTCAAACATGCGAAATTTGTTGCGGAATATAACTACTTTACTGTGTTTTGGGCAAAGTGAATAAATTC
>JAXGGA010005990.1:0-73417 GCA_038373865.1 Uloborus plumipes | reverse complement strand
CTTAAATACGCGGAAGGTTTTACCGAAGAAGATCAGACAGTACATTTAGTTTTTCAATGCTTTGTTGTTTAAAAAAATTCTGAACACCTGCACTGTTCACTATTGTAGGTGGAGTTTCTACTCGAACTGAATAATTTTCGCTAATTTTTCGTACTTCCTCCTTGCTATTGTATAATTTACAGGAAAATAGGCTGGAAAAAGTACTCCTACCATAGTAAAAAAGTGAAGTCATTATAATTAGCTTTCAAATTTAGAACTTAACTAAACCATTCATGTTGGCTATTATAGGAAAAGTCCCGTACTTCCCGATCGTTAGTCGTTAGAGGAAAGAGCATGACACTTGATCTGTTTTTAACTGTCGTTGACCACTATCAGCAGAAGTAGTGTTTAGAAATACTTTTCTCACATTCGTCATTTAACTTGGAGAAATCTTTTTCATTGTAATTTTTTTTTGTGTCAGTACTGCCACATGAATAGCTCCTTTCAGAATTGGTAGTTGATCTACTTTGCTAAACTCAAAGAATTATTGAAAGGTAGTATGAAGCTCACCCTTGATTGAATTGCTACATTGAAAGAACCATTGGAGAGCCAGTTAAAAGTTCCTAGAAGTTCCTCACTACCTTTCTTCAAATCCGAAACGATGTAAGAGCATTAATTAAGCTAAGGAAAAACAATTATGTACGTTTGATACTTATTTATTGTTTAATAATTATGCTTCAAAAATGTAAAACATTTAAAGAAGAAAGCCTAATTACTTCGTGGTGGTTTGCCTCTGAGTTATGAAATTTTTTTTCTGTCAAGTAAGATGTGCTTGAGTTTTGCCATTTTCTTTACACTAAAGATGCAGCATAACAGCGATTTATCAAGGGCAAAAATTGGTTCATATTAAAATCTGTGTAATTATGTGCGTGAGTGTATTTTACCACGTACATTGTTGAAAAAAACTCGTGTACAAAACTGACGGCTCTGATGAATTTTTACTAATGACGCAATGAATCAATAGTGGCAGAGCAAAAATCGTACCTTCTTCCCAACTACTTTCTCCCGCTAAAATCCCGGCGAATTATAAATCACATAACCCCTCATTATACACAATTAAAACAACCTGTTGCTCATAAACAATTCGACAAAAAAAACTGGATTTCAAAGTAACCGGAGCGCGTGGTGTGAATTTCGTATCACCATGTTATTAATCAAGATGACGTTAATAGTTGACAAGCAAAGTTGATAACCGCGTGATTGGGCTGGAAACATTTCCAGCCAGGCTCCGGTAATAGATTATCTGTTCAACAGCGAGAGAGAGAGGAGAGATCACCAAGGCCGATCCGGTTGCTATTGGCAACAAGTAACGTGACTGGGTCACCTCTCACTGGAAATGGCCTTGTTTTTGGCAGGGAGGCCGACTTTGACCTGAACTACATTCGTTCGCTTTTTGTCGGACGCGCTTTCTCGTTGCGCAATCGTTCGCTCCTCTCCCTTCCTCCTTCTCTCTTTCGCTCTCTCTCTCTCCTTTCTGCCCTGGATGAAAAACTGAAAAATGGGGAAAAGGGATGAGAGGTTTTTTGATTTTCGGGATGGCTTGGAATTCCGAAACGCTGGTTTTTGCAGTACAGTTACACTGCAAAACAAGAACTGTTGTTTTTACAGTATAATACTGGCAGCCGAGGCTCCAATTTAAAACTGTAAAATGCACAGTGATGAACTATAAAACTAGAAATTATACAGTTTCTTACTGTAAAAGAAATCTTGCAGTTTATTACCATAAAATTTAGCTGTATTATACTGTAAAAATAACAGTATAATACTGGCAGGAGAGGTTCCAGTTTAAAACTAAAAGCAGCACTTTTGCAGCTTATTACGGTAAAACTAGCAATTTTTTACAGTTTAGTACTATAAAATTATCTGTATTTTACTGTGAAAACAACATTCATTTTTTATTGTACTCAGGCTACAATAACTTTGAACCTCTACAGGTGTTTTTATACTAAAATACATTTTAAAATCATAAAGTGCGGAAGTCTTATTTTATGACCTCGCTGGAAAATACATCACTGGGACTTCGTACTTTTTAGTTTTTTGACTGTACATGTTGCCATATTGGGCTACTTTTCAGCTTGCTGGCTACTGAAATTCTGAATTTTGTGCCATGCTACTCTTTGTGCTACTTTAATATAAGTCAAATTTGAAAAAAAAATCGTCGATTTTTTTTTTTTTTTTTTTTTGATGTTTCACACAATGTTTTCGTGAAAAAGCTTTCATATACGAACTGAGGCTAAAAGTTAAAAGAAAAAACGACTTTTTGTTATCACCGGCTGCCTTTTCAGGCACTTTACGACTACTTTCTCCCATGAAAGGCTGGCAACCCTGAATGGAAATGGAACGAGCTGTTTCTCCAGTCGACATAGCTTTAAGCGGTTGAAGAAAGATTGAATTCAACGAAAAGCGTCGCAATTTTCGTGTTGCACCTGTTAACGTAAACTGTGAGGAGAAACAACTTAGCAACTTTAAAAAAGCAAAAATTAACAACTGATATAAACATTATGTTTACTTCTGTTTCTTTGCTGCACAAAAGTATTTATTCATTTCATATAGGGAAAAGCTCATATTTGAAGCAACGCAAAAATAATTGCTATCAAAATATCATACCCTCAATTACTTTTTATTTCCTTTCTTACGTTATTTACTTATTTCTTCATTTACTTGGAGCCGCTTTGAAAGACGTTGAACTGCAATATTAGGTAGAGGAGAGAACGCGCGCGGTGCTCACAATAATTACAGGCTTTAGTGGCAGAACCTTCAATCTCAGCAGGTTTTTAAAAGAATGGGAGATGGTTTTTAAAGTTTATTCATCAGTTCGTACTAGTTGACGATGAACTCGTAAACTGAAGTTAAACTTTAGATAGAGTTATTGGGAAAGGTTGAAAAAACTAAATGTATTATATTGCATTTTACAAACTAAGTTTTTTTACATTTAATTTATCAGTTCATACTAGTTAGTTATGATTGCGTTTACTGAAGCTAAACTTTAGAGAGAGTTATTTGGAAACAAATTAATGTATTACATTGTATATTACAAAACAACTTCAAATCAAAACTGTATGGATTGAGCAGTGAGAATGAAATATATATAAGTGAGTTCTTTAAAGCTTTGAGTGAAACGCGCGTCAAGTTCAAACCTATGTACGATTTCATTGAAACGGTGTTCTGAACCGTGCTGTGCACCAACTCTTACCAAGAACTACTAGTATCATCTCTTGCTCCAAAACAGATGAGAGTTTCTTCTACTATTTTCACCAGTTACCACTAACCTGATTATGTCACACAGCCTCTCCATTTTTGGCGCTACGTATGCAAAAACAATTCTTCTCCCAAGAAGTAAAAGTCACCATACTTTTTTTTTTCAAAATTGGAATTTAAGCTCCATCTTACCCTCATCATTTTCTTTCATATTTTGAGGTATAAAGTCCCAAGTCCAATTCCTGAAAGCAAATATGGCGTAGTAAACGCTATGTATTATTGTATTTGTCTTCAATGAGGATATTTTAAAGTAAATTAAAATAACGAGATAATTACTTTTAGAATAAAACCGCTGCCGAAAAATTAACGATTCTAATGTCGGAATAGGAATCTAAGACGAAAAATAAAGTTCACCGATTGAAAAGCTGAAACACTGTTATTATTTAGCTAGCATAGAAAAACCAAAGGTAAAACATGTTAGGGAGCCACTGGTTTCCAAATATCAGCCATTTAGTGCTGCTGTTCGGTAGAATTTATTGTCAGTCCCATGTGCTTATTTTGCATGAAAACTAATGACTGACAATTAAAATTGGCTTAAGCATTGCTAAATAGATTTGAGTTACACAATTGATTTTTTATTTAGCAAATTTTTAGCTTTTCTTTTTCTTTTCTTCCTTCATTTTGTATGTTTTTATGCATAAAATATCTTTCGATTCAAGATTATCCCAGGTAGCACAAATAACCTTTAAACGTTTTATAAACGTTTTTAAGCGGTTGTTACAACGTTAATAACCATTTTACAACCTTTAAAAAACGAAGTGTGCTAATTGGATATCTTTGCATCGATTATATACATTGACAAATAAATCATTTTACAGGAAAACCACTGTTATGATATCACAAACTGAAAAAAAAAGAAAATTCGCTAATAATTTTTCTACAATATTTAATTTGCAACTTGTACTGCATACAGTTAACTACAAAGTTAATCTTCCACACTCTACCAATAGAAAAAGTATATTGGAAATGAAAACTATTCTTTGAAAATTTGACGCTAATAATGTCAGCTTTTCTTTTATTTTATTGCTTTAATGTGCAAAATCCCTTTAGAAAAACTAATTTTTAAAAAGCGTTATTCATTATTTAAACTTTTCAACGCATTCAATTTTAAAATCGTATTTAGGTTTGTTAATTTAAAACGAAATATTCCCTTTAAAATCACGATTATGAATCTCTGTCTCTTTCCCTTTCTTACATTATAATAACTAATGTGGAACTTTTCAAAAAGTACTCTCGGTTTAAAGGCTTTCGTGAAAACTCATTGTGCTTAGTATGTCAGCTCACCGCCATTAATCAAAACCTGCATTTTCACAGACAAAAAAAGTCATTAAAAGCTATTTATAAACCATTTAATTCCAGAAGACCTGTTATTTTTAAAACGCAGCAAACACGCGCTCTCTTCTCCGAAACAACAGCGTGGACGAAAAACTGCTTTTAAAACGCGTTCCGTTTTTGCCTAGAAAATGGGCATCGCGCAGGGTTAGTGAACTCCTCCAATCGAAGATTATTCCACGAATTTTTTTCGACAGGCGTTCGATTGTGTACAGAAGAGCGCTTCGTTTCCCACTCAGCGGGATTTGTTTTCTGCAAGTAGGCCAAACACCACTCGGTGGCTGTCACGCACCGGGGTGTCAAAATGAAAATATCTTTATTTGCCTCGTTTTTCTGACAGAAATATTGCTTCCGTGATTTTAAATTTCCGTGGCTTCCATATTGTTATTTTAGGCTCTTTTTCTTTCTCTCTCTCTCTCACTCGTAATGTGGCATCTGCTCTGGTTTGGATCCTTAAGTAACTTGCTTTGACCCGCTGTGATGTTTTTGTGCTTCTCCATGCAGTAAATTGACAGAACCTCTTTTTGAAAATGAATATGCCTCAAAAAATTCTATTTGCGAGTGGGAAACTATTCTGATCTATGTTTGGAAGAACATTAAAATAACACGTATGAATGAGGTTCCAATACTTTTGAAAAGCTTGACAACTATCTGAACCGTCTTAAATAACATTACATATTTTACCAGTCTCCCCAATTAACGGATTTGTCTGCGTTTGACACTAGCAAAAGTTACCGAATTGAAATCTTTTATTCCTCTTGTCGCTGTTACAATACATTATTTCGTCATTACAGCAATTCTGTATTTGAGAGCCAGACTAACGTAAGTCCATTTTCGTTACTTTTCAGGAGAGCACGAAAGCGTTTGTTTGATGCATACAAGAAAGAAAAAAGGTCCTCGCACTCTTTTAACGCGCTGCTCAATATTTATGAAGGAATTTATTTTTAAAAGAATAACTTTCTCATAAGTCGATGCGGAGTAAGGTTCTACTGACAGTAAAATTCGCCATTTTTAGATTTTTGCTAGTCAGCCTATGAGGTACACAATTTACTAGTTCGTAGACGCTATGAAATCTTCAGTTGTTTAGGATATAATGCGTGTCCTCCCCCCTTCATTATTTTTATATACCATACTAGTATTTCTCCTAGATCTAAAAATAGGAAGGGCGCTTCATGATAATAGTGTAATCCGTCAATTAAACAAAAGCACTTTCTTTAATTAAAAGAGCACTTTTTCAAGAGAATTTTAAAAAGCACTGAGTTTTGTAGTGGATCGTCCTACACTCATTGTAGTGGAGAAGAAAAACGAGAGTTACATTTCAAAGCCAGTGAATTTTTACCTTTCGAGCAAGAAAATTTGCTTTTGTGATTATGTGTTGGTAAATTTTGAAGGGACTAAAAGAACGCATTGAGAAATTCAAGAAAAAAAAATAAACGGCCAGTTTTTTACAGTATAGCACCAGAATTTTATCAACCACGAATTCGATTTTGTTTGCATAAGCCTTCATTTCTTCGTCCACATCAAAGCCTAATGCATATTGTATCGAACAGAGTGGCTTAGTTTGATTTTTATAGAGAACGAAACACAGGAGAGAGAACGCTGCTTGGTTAGAAATATTGACTTGACTACCTTACCTACACGTAATGAACGGAAAAGTACCTGAAAATATTTTGGAAGAGGGTTTCGCCGAAGGTTAGACATCGCAAACAACAATCATTTCACCTTTACTTTTCTTATTTCAAAGGAATCGAGAAGAATAGTAACAATAAATAAGAAAAATAAAATATCCGTTAGTTTAAGTTTTGTTCTTGAACCATTTTCAGGCAAGGTAAAAAAAATGTGCACGACAACAACGGTTTTTGACAATTTTTAATTGGATGCAATAACTATCACGATGACTCATTAGAAGGATCGATCTAATATTTTCCATTAATCCAATTGAAACCTCTGATTTCACAACCTATTTCAAAACACCTCGAAACAATATCCTAGCAGATCACATGATTTGAAAAAACTCGCAACGAAGGAAAACCCTACTGCTATGTAACCTACAAAAACAAATCCTCAAAGAGAATGAATGCATAATTTTTAAAAGCCATCAGGTTGGTTATTACACAAAATCAGGATATTGTGGGAATAAAACCGCGCATCAGAATCGCCTCCCTCGGCAAGCAGCCATTCATCGAACCCGGAGCTAACAGGCTAAAACGGCACATGACTCTGCAACAGGTAGGCCAAACCCTTTCGTGTTCGTTCGCAAAGTGGTTCGAGGTCTTCGACCTCAGCGCGCGTCCTTTGCCCCCATCATGAGGCACGAACCGCCCGCTGGTTTGTGCTCGCGTCGCCCCCGAGAAATGCGGTCAACCCTTTTCGAGCGCGTTGACACGGGCGATTGTTCTGAGATTTCGTGCTGGAGAGATGGTTCCATCACGTGGAAATCGTCTGCCGATTCTCTTTTTTGGAAGTCCCGATTTTGCGGAAGATTTGGGATCGCCTGCGGCAATTGAGCTGGGGTTCATTTTTTTTCGTGAGACAGTAATGGTGAGGAATGCTTAATTAATATATGTGTGGAGAAATGTGTATACAGTAAATGTACACTCAGGCACATTGAAAATAGCGACCCAAGAAGAAAGCATCGGATTGAAATGAAATTTAATACGCATAATGATACAGATGAGAGATTCACTTGATCTCAAAATCAAGACAGTTGAACGAATGCAGGGCGTGCAAGGACACAAATACAGAGTAATTTCAATAGCGCGTTGGACCACCTCTAGCTGCAATACATGCCGCCACACGGTCCGGCATTGAGTTGATTAGACGCCTGATGTTGTCCTGAGGCAGATGGGTCCACAAATTTGTAACAGCCAACTCCAAATCACGCACAGAGTGACACGATGGCATCTGACGTTTTAGCTAATCCCACACATGCTCTATAGGGCCCCATCCCCAAGGCCGGGGAAGCGGGCCGGCCTTGGAAGAGTCTGAAAATGACGTAGGAAGTCTTGAGCAACTCTTGCTGTATGCGGATGAGCATTATCTTGCTGGAAAATTGCCCCTGGGAGACCATTTAGAAAAGGTCCTAAAAGGGGTCGAAGAATATCATCAACGTAACGTTGGCCGGTTAAGTTTCCACGCATCACAATTAGATTGGACCGGCTATCATAGGATATGGCCCCCAGACCAGTACACCAGCTGTGCGGGCAGTGTGACGTAGTTCAGTGTGGGAGGAATTGTCCCGCTCACCTGGGCGCCTCCACAACCGTACACGGTTATCATCAGTCCCTAAAACAAACCGAAACTCATCACTAAACACAACCTTTTGCCAATCTGTGACATTCCACATTGATCTGGCTTGGCACCACTGTAGACGCAGTCGCATTTCAATCCGACGATTTCTTCTTGGGTCGCTATTTTCAATGTGCCTGAGTGTATATACACTCCCGTTTATCTACGGGGTAGCACGGGTATCGCGGATCACGAAAATCACGTATAATCTGGAAAAAAAAGCATATAATAAGGGGTAAAGAAGATAATAAAATGCCTTTTGCTTAAAAATAATTGCATCCCACTTAAAACGTGAAAAGAACAAACAGTGGCGATTGGTACAGCATAAAAAATATTTGCATTTGAGGTTCTCAAGCATATAAAATGTATATAGAAGTGGTACTTACGATAACGCCCAGGTAAAATAACTTGTTGGATGAAATACACCGCACTCTTGGGTAAGAAATATTAAGAAAAACAAAATTTTAATTCGTGCTTTTTCGAAAAAATCTGTTAATAGTGTTTGTTTCTTTCCCGAGACACTCGCGGATATTTCGCTAGCAAATAATCGAGAGTTTACTGTACAATAAATCGCCTCAACGAAAGGGAAAGAAAGGCTTTTCATATTCAACTTTATATTACTTCAGTAATGAGGATAAACGAGAAAACAGAGAAGTCTATGCGAAGGGGCGCAGTTCACAAGTTGTTTTAGGATAGTAGGGAAGAAAAGATATAGTGGAAAGCATTCTCACCAGTAGCTTACGATAAAAATAATTCTAAAGCTAAGAAATATTCTACAGCGTTCGTTGCTTCTCTTCTATAGTCCTTTTCAAGAACGTTGACAAAGTTGGCAGTTGACATAGGTGATTATTCTGGGACTTCGTGACAGATAGGTGGTTCCATCACGTGGAAATCGTCTGCCGATTTTCTTTTTTTCAAGTCCCGATTTGCGGAAGATTCTGGGTCACTTGCGGCGATTGAACTGGGGTTCATTTTCCTTTTATAAGACACTTATGGTGCAGAATGTGTAATAAACATGATTCACATGGTGTAGAAATGTCTGTGCAATTAATCTCCTTCAACGGAAGGGGAAAAATCTCTACTGGAGGAATCTTAAACATTACTTTCCGTATTCAGCTTAAAATTACTTCGATAATGAGGAGGGCAAATGAGAAAACAGAGAAGCCTGTGCAAAGGAACGAAGTTTACACGTCTACCCCAGAATACAAGGGAAGAAATTAGATAGTGAAAGGTATTTTTGTACTTAACTTACTACAAAACATATTTTAAAGTCAAGAAATATTCTTAAGTCTGTTCTTTGCTTTTCTTCTATAATCTTTTTTGAGAACGTTGATCAAGTTGGCAGTTTTATGGAAGATTATTCTTGAATTTCAAGAGTTTTTCAACCTTTTACCGAACTCTGTGAAAACTTTTGAGAAAAATCAATATTCGATTTGTAATGCTTCGAGTTGTTACTAGTTGACTCAAGTCGAAAGTTTCAGCCGATCCCTTTAAGCTTCGATCCATCACGAGTTGACTATATACATAAGTCGAAGGTTGCAGCTGGTCCTTTTAAACTTCGAGGAGTTATCTCGAGTTGACCATATACATAAGTCGAAAGTTTCAGTCGGTCCCTTGAAACTTCCAGTTATCGAGAGTTGACTATATACATTATAAGTCGAATGTTTAAGCTGGTCCCTTTAAGCTTCGAGCTATCACGAGTTGACTATATGTTTTCGTAAAAGGTTTCAGCTGGTCCTTTTTTAAACTTCGAGTTATCGCGAGTTGTTTATAAATAAGTCGAAGGTTTAAGCCGGTCCCTTTAAACTTCCAGGAATCGAGAGTTGGCTATATACATAAGTCGAAGGTTGCACTCGGTCCCTTTAAACTTTGAGTCGGCGCGAGTTGACTTTTTACATAAGTCAAAGGTTTCAGCCGGTCCCTTTAAATTTCGAGTTATCGCGAGTTGTTTATAAATAAGTCGAGGGTTTCAGCCGGTCCCTTTAAACTTCGAGTTGACTACACCGTTCTACCGAATCCCGTTTCGTCACAGAGTGCTTCCCTCAATAACAACGCGTGCAGCGGGAGAAACGAAACGCGGCCAATCGCGAGCGAAACCAACACCTCTGATCCACTTTTTCCCATTGAGCACTCGAGGTCACTCAACCACCGTGTTCATGGTCAGGGTTGATCGACCCGTTGGAGGAAGGGGGCTTTTCTCTCTCATCCGAGAGCGAGAGCGCGCACACACCACAACTGGGTCAATGTGTTAGGGAATTCCGCTGCATGACGGAGCCGGATGCCGGGCACGTGAGAGAAAACTCTCTTTTCGGGCAAAGAAGAAAAATGAGGGCTCGAGAGAGGTTGAACGAACCCCTTTCGGTTTGTGTCTGTTTCGTGCTCATCAACCCGATTCGGGGACAACGTTATTTGCAGCCATTTTTACGCAATGCTGGATTTGTAAGAGGAATCGGTGTAAACACCGAGGATGGTGTCGTAAAACTTCAGGGATGGAACGAGGGGCTGTTATGATTTAATGTACTCGAAGGCATGAATAGCAAGTGTATGGTGAAAACAAAGCTTTTAGACTTGTGATTTAAGTCGAGGCAAGCCTTGAAAACCTGGATTATTTGCATGATTCTAAAGTTTCAAGTCCGTTATCCACAATTCTATGAATGCCTAAGTTCAAGGTAGCAAATTAATTTCAAATTTAGCCTTGAAATTAATTTGTTACCTTTGTTAACGAATTAATTTCAAGGCTGAACTTAACAATTGACTTCATAATTTGCTATTATTCATTTTTTGTTTTTGGCATCAGTTAAAAAGCTTGTCCCAACAAACCAACCCCAGAGCAAGCATAATTCAAGCTTTTAAAACTCAACTCCTTGATACATGTTGTGAAGAAGTTTTGATCATAATAATCATCAATTGAATACGATGCTAAAAGCGTCCCATCTTTTGCTGATATTCGTGAAAAGTTCCAATAAAAATTTCATTCTTTTTCATGCACATTTAACAATGATATCTTAGTTCGCTTTTACAGAATCCTAATCATGATGCCATCGATTGAGTATTATGCTGAAAGCATCCCCAGTTTTTCCGATAGTCGTGAAAAGTTTCGATGAAAATTCTTATTTTTTCCATTGACACACCTTAACTAGCTGTCGTGGCCGTCACGAAACTTTCTTCTATATCTATCTTATGAATTCCAGTTACAAAATAAAATACGTACTCGCCCGAATAATTGGAAACAGCTCCAATTTTCCAATTATCGTAATAACCCTGCAAATGCAGAATCAATGAGCGAAATTGGAAATCATTGCAAAAGCCTTGTTTAGATTAATTGCAAACATTTTATTTGTTAGTAAAAAGAAATTGGCAACAGTTAAAAATTTCAAATCATTGAAAGTTTTCAGCTGTTTTGATAATTAAATAGCGTAAAAGCGATTTTTTAATGAATTGATTTTTCGCATTGTTGACTAAGAGCAAAAATCACCCCACCCTCCTCCTGGGGCGATTGGCGCCAAAATTTAATCGATGCTTGCTTCCTTATTGGGTTAGTGTTATTCCAAATTTCATTCAAATCTCTTCAATATTTCTCGAGATACAGTAGGTGCAATGACAAAATAAGCACTTTTGATTGCTCCACCCCCCTTTGAGATATTGACACACAAATTGAATCAGCGATTGTACTCAATAGGGTCTACCTATGGACCAATTTTCGTTTGATTCCGCCTGTTACTTCCTGAGATATAGCAATCACCCCCGCGCAGAACACGTGCGATTTCTCCACCCCCCTTCAAGATACTGACACACAAATTGAATCAGCACCTGTACTCTATAGGGTCTACCTATGGACCAATTTTCGTTTGATTCCGCTTGTTACTTCCTGAGATATAGCAATCACCCCCGCGCAGAACACGTGCGATTGCTCCACCCCCCTTCGAGATATTGACACACAAATTGAATCAGCACCTGTACTCTATAGGGTCTACCTATGGACCAATTTTCGTTTGATTCCGCCGGTTACTTCCTGAGATATAGCAATCACCCACGCGCAGAACACGTGCGATTGCTCCACCCCCTTGGAGGAATTCGCTAAACAAAGTCAGGTGCACCAGTTCACATGGTGGTACATATGTGAAAAAAATTTTTGTTCGATTTCATGCAGTAGTTTTTGCTCTAGCGCGGCCACAAAAACTGGTCACACACACACAGACACACACACACACAGACATTTTCCAAAAATGGTCGAAATGGACTCAGCGCACCTCAAAACGTGCAAATCCGTCAAAATTCGACATTCGAAAATTTTCACGAAACCAATACTTTCTTCTATATAATAGATATAGAAGAAAGTAAAAAGGATTTCTCAATTCACTTTGCATAAAGTCTTGATTATAACAACCATCAACTGAGTATAATACCAGAAATGTGCCACGTTTTACAAACATTCGTGAAAAGTTCCGATGAGTTTGATAAAAATTGTTACTTTTTCTTTTGGCACACCTTAAAAATGATTTCTTAATGCAGTTCATATGAAGTCTTGATTATAATATCCATCAACTGAGTATTATCCCAAAATATCCCACCTTTTGCTGACATTCCTGAAAACTTCAGATGAGTTTAATGAAAACTATCACTTTTTCTCCATGGACACACCTTACGAATGGTTTCTTAATCCGCTTTGTAAAAAGTCCTGATAATACTAATCATTTATTGAATAACATACCAAAACTGTCTCCTACCCTTTTGTGTTTGCTATGACTATAATTAATACTTGAATACTCTCTTCTAACTTCGACGAATTGAATAAAAATCTCATAATTCACAATAACTTGGAGTAGAGAACCTGCGACGTCCTTCCCTAGTGTTTTAAGCTGCTTTATGAGTCATTTATACGGCCGTGCTACGCGCAAAAGTCGTATCTGCATTTTTTAACGAAATTGAGTTACTGTCAACAGGTTACTCTTTGTGACGTACTTGGCCTAAATACATTGTTATATGGTCGTTTAAGAATGGGAAACATTTTAAAAAAAATTCTGAAAAAGTATCATCTGAATCAAATACATGGAGACGCAAAACTTTAAAGAACAATATCTCGGTTTCAGCTTGACTTCGGATATCACTTTTGCCGCTTAGCACATCAGTATACTTTTCATAGATATCACTTGCCGATGACAATAATGACATATTTCAGAGGAAAAAAAACGTACTAATTGCTCTGTGCTACCCTGTGAAAATGGTTGGTTTTCTATGACCTATTATTATTAGCATTTTTTTATAGTGAAAATTTTAGTCAAACCATCAATTTTGATACAATGAGAACCGACTGTATTTGCAACATAATGAAATATTTCATTCTATAGATATCCAATATTAACTGTGAGTTACGTTTAAACATTTGAACATACTTAACACACAAATAACTTATATGACTTTCCTTTAACAAATTCGTATCGTCGGCACCATGCAAAAATAACAAATGTGAAAAATCGCGTTTTCAAGTTCAGTTTTCAAGTTTAAATTTTACAAATAATTAAAATGAAAATGATACATTCGAACGATATTTTTACACTTAACGATATTTTTTCTCTTTTGTATTCTAGGTTTCTGCTCCTCACGAAGCTTAAAATGTGCAAATCGTTTGAAATATCGTCGGCACCATGCTAAAGTAACGAATGTGAAAAATCGCGTTTTTAAAGTTCGTTTTTCAAGTTCGAATTTTACAAATAATTAAAATGATACCTTCGAGCGATAATTTTACACTTAAAGATATCTATAAAAGTTTAAAAATTGAAAATAACCAAATACGTCAGGTGGGAAAAAGTTACATGCAGTGTTTTGGCTCGCCTGAAAAGCGCGAATTTTCACATTCGTAAGTTTAGCATGGTGGCGACTATATTTTAAGGACATTTTATTTTTATTTTTTCATTAAAAAATTTTGCATTACGTGTATATGAATGACATGAAGTGTTCTTAGAGTTCATGAAGTTCAGTAATATATTAATGCTTTGATTTTAATGCATATCATTTTACCCACTCTAGCTAATTACATCTTTTTTCTCTTTTGACAGGAACTTAAATTTTTCTACGATATCAAATGAAGAAGACGAATTTGGGTTTTCCAGAAAGAAATCAGCTAGGGTAAGTGTCGACTTTAAAGTTAAAAATATCAACAAATTGGATGGTTGAGATATATTTTATCCAATGCCTATCCATACATAAAAAATGGTAAAATATAGTGTATATTTTAGAACTAAGATAATGAGGATGTGTGCTAAAATAAATAGGGTTTGTAATTAAATTAATAGAAAAGAACAAAATACCCCAAGAGATTGAGCGAAGTGCAACAAAACTCAAATTATGTATTCGTCTCTGTTTAGCGACCATTTCATTTCTACGTAGTTCTTTCTTGGAAAAACCAATCACATTTTATTCCCTTCGACTATGAACGTCTTTTATTTCTTCTTCCTCTTTCAATTCAGTTTTCACAATTCCATCAACACAATTCTAAAATATGTGCTTTATTGTTCGGACTTTTAAGCAGGTTTAAGATCGAATTTCCTCCCTCTAAAAATAGCTTCCTGTATACTTTGCCTTGCTTGAATATGCATGCCTTAATATATTGATTTTCTAAGGCGAAGCAAATCTAATTATTAATTAATTTGTTCTGATGTTAGTGTTAATTTTACTCTTTTTTTTGGTGATTGGTTATTTATAAATCTTAGCAAATTTGCTCTTTGTTTTTGTAATCATAGTTTTACGAACTTCGGATTTATTATGCAACAAGTGGTGATAGCTTTAGAAAAACTTATTTTCTTATAAAAGTGTGGAAAGATATTTTCATATAAAAAAATTAATAAATAAATATCATTCTTTATGACATAAATAGGATACTGAGTCGAAACTTTTTTCATGATCATTAAAGAAAATTTAAAGTATAAATACATGTGATCAAAACACTGATCGGTTTGGTATAGATTAACTATAATTTGCTTTTTACCATTGATATATGCGTGCATCACAGGAAAAAAATATAATCAATCAAACGGTTAAGTGATTTTTGCGAAAAATAATTCATAGAAAGTATTTTTTACTTCTAGGTGCAGAAAATTTTGAATACAATTCAATGTAATAAATAATTAATTGCAAGTAAAATGACAGAAAAGAGTAAACTACTTTTTAAGCTCTTTATTGCTCAAAAAAAAAAAAAAAAAAAAAAAGAAGAGAAATCTCTACAAATAAGAATAGGATTTATTTGCACATATAATCAGTATTTGCTTCAAGTTTTGATACAGTTTGAAAGTGTGTGACATATAGTAAAAATATCATATTAGTTGTCTACTTGTTATTGCCACTGTAATCTTGTATTTAGATTTTGCAGAAGCGATTATGCATGCTTCTTCAATGTAGTCATTCATGGTATCTTTGATCTAATCCGTATAACTGTGCGCTATTCCATATTTTTTAGCGTAGTAATTTTAAAACAATACAAGAGCAGAAATCGTATTTTATAACGGAAGAATACAGTACTGGGACTTCATATTTTCTAGTTATTTGCCAAAAAAAAAAAGAACAGAAGTGGAGCAAAGTTATCCTGACTGCCTCAAATAAGCTCTGAGTGACTGCTTAAGCAAAACGATTCAGCCCCGATGACATTTGATTGGTAAATTATGCATGCTTATTATCAAAATGTAACGGTCGTTGTCGATGCTGTCTGAACAACCTCAAAGGGCAAACACCTCTCACCGGTCAGTACCAATGTTGACATCATTTCCCAAAACGTGACGCCATTGGTCAGCAAGTAGTCTCTGGATGAAAGCACGGATGCCGTTTGGAATTGGGGACAACTGTCAGCAAACCTACTTTTGGATGAACCACAGACTTCAGACGGGGATAATAACCATGCAGGAAAAAAAAGGGTCTGATGCTTTCTTTACGATTATATCACGCCATCACACGAAGGGCCATTCAACTTTTCAAGGCCGAGCGTTGGCTTTATTGGTGAAGGACCTGTGGTGGAATGCTTGGCCACCTCTTATTGTATGCTTTTGGCAAGTAGGCGCATGTATTCCCTTCAAACCTCAGAAATTATGCCAGTGGTGGGCAACGTTCGGTTCAGTGATCTCTGGGGGGAAGGGATTACACCTGTATAATTGCCGGTATTGTTGGATGATATATTTGTTGCATCACTTTTTTTTCTTCTTCTTCCCAAACTGGATTTGCAAGTGATTGCATTTGTTTACATCTTTGCTGAGGTTGATGCTGTAGGTGAACAAACTGTGAAAAGCAGTTCCCATGCATTTTTGTGGTTGCTTATTTACTTTCGCATTTTTGTTGTTTATTTTTTGCTGTGCTGTTATTCTGGAATGGAGAGAGTTGTAAGGAATTTGTTGTTATAGCTGAGCTCTTTTTCTTGTAGTAAAACTTTTTTCAGTATAAGGTTTCTGTAAATGGGTTTTTATAATCAAAACTGGAAACCGGTCTTTGTGAAAAAAAAAATGAAGTTCAACAAAGAATGTGCTACTGAACCCCGCGATGTAACTGCAGAAGGTTACGAAAATGAATTTTGGAGCCAGTTAAATGATTTTTTTAGTTTTTTGGCCTGGTATTGGCACAATTATTACTTCGTAATCAGAAAGTCATCTCGGAGCCAAATTGAGTTCCCTCGTGGACTCAATAGCCATGACATTATCCGTTAGGTAGACTGACCAATGGCGTCACATTTCTGAAAAAAAAGGAAAAATGTCAGCACTGACCGATGAGGGGTTTTTCGCCCTGGATGTTGTTTAGATACCATCGAGGACAACGATTTGGTTTTAATAATATGCATGCATAACTTTCAAACTGAAATTCCAGACTAACTCGTTTTTTAGCAAAACAAGAATAATAGCTTAAGCAAAATCTCGATATAAGAACATAACATCACTATCATCATGTAGACAGCGAAGATGGTATTATCATTAATGCTTGCAAGAAACACTGGAATGCTGCCTGAAGTTTCAGTTTTTTTTTTTTTTTCGAAGTCTATATCAAATCAAATGCAGAAAAGTTCCAACAACTTTTCATTGAACCATTTTTAGACTGTAATACGTGTTGCGAAAAATATTAGTTAACTGGAAAATTCTTTATAATTCATCAACGGCGTAAAGAGATGCTAAGCAGTTGAAAAAAGTTTGTCGAAAATTTTGTGGGTCACAAATGGTTTAGAAGATACATTTTTATTGCTCTAAATTGTTTCACTCTACTTCTCAAATAAACTACTCAAGCACTACAATATTGACTTTGCAGTACCAGCCAATAGTTTTTAATTTCTCTGAGTGAGGATTTATTTTCTCCATTTTCATATCTTTTTTGAAATAATATTCAAAAAATGTTTTCAAATTTTGAGAAACTGTTTTCTTATATTTCACTTGCATTTCACATTTCTCGACGAAAAATGTTAAATAAGATTACTTCAAGAGTACCCGTTCTTTATTTTTGTAAAATCTGCTTCTACGTAAAACAATTTCGATTTTAAATCTTGAATCTTAAAAATTCCTTACCATTATTTTTTTCACTGTTTAAAAAGAAATTCAAATACCTGATATTCCCTAAAATTACAGCATTAAGAATGCATGCGATGAGATCAAAACTCTAAATTGCCTTTCTCAAAAAGACAAATGGCTTTCTGGAACGTCCGCTAAATATCTCTGACGAGACAACTACTTACGCTCAGGTAACATTAGCTTGATTCAATTTCTAGTTCTGACTGGGAGTGTTTCCAAAAATAGAGATGAGACGTAATCGCTGGATATAATCCGAGGCATAGTGCATATCTTAAGAATTGGAATGTCTTATCATCGAGGGAAGAAACAGCCGAAATTATTTTGTTGCGAGCTGTACACACACTTTAATTGCCTAAATTGTTGTTTCTTGCTAATATCCATCCTCAGAAAGCTGTCTGGTAATGATATTTTGTTTTATAAATTGGGTTTTTATGAGAGGAAAGCAATTTAAGATAGACAGTTTCGTTTATGTTACTGCCGCTGCTATTGTTGTTTTCATGGCATATTAACTTGAATTGTTAAAAATACAATGCTAAAAATATATGAATAAAAAAGTTGAAAAAAAAATCCTCCCTTCTTGAAATGCAGTTGTTATTGAGTGGTTCCGGTTTGGTTCCCTTCGTCAAATGTGTTTGCTAACTTCTGCTCAGTTTTGTAGGTGATGCTCAATGATGTTAAACATGATGGACCGGTTTGTGCTTCAAAAAAAAATATTTTTATCGCAGTTTTTTATAACTATTTTGAGAGATTTTAACCCCTCGCATTCCGCGTATTGAAAATCGTAAATAAGCCTCAAAAAGTTAGCTAAATGTATTTTCACAATTCGTATTTAAAGTGAATAAAAATTATCATTCAAAATGAAAACAAAGCAATTGGAACTGCAAAAATTATACATTTTTTATTTACATTGTCAAACATTTTTAATCTTAAGATTCAAAATATTTCATATCCCATCTTTCCTTGCTATTTTTCATTTTATCCTCAAGAGGTTTCTTTTATTAAATTGATCGCTGTTATATTCTTCAATTTTCATGTTTTACTCTTCCAACTGGAATTTCACTCCTCTAAAAGAAATATAAGGAGTATTTTCAAACCTTGGGGAAAAAACACCTTTTTTTTTAAAAAAAAATTACTTTAAATTCTTCCTCCAACTAGTTCACGTTTATTACCTTTCTAATCTTTACAGTGACACAAAATCATTCTCCTATTTCTAGCTTTTTTAGAACAGAACTTGTATCCCACCAAAGAGTTTTTATTTTTATCTTTATTTTTTTAGTACGGGAAGGAGATATAGTCTATTAAAACCTTAGAGGGAAAATTCAAAATATTTTCCTAATCCTAAACATCCCGTTTTTACTGATAACTTTAAAGGCAAGTAAAATCTTAAATCACTTTCATATGTCCCTTTTATAAATAATGAAATGCCTAAAAAAGAATAAAATCAAAAAAAGGTATTCCCAATAAACACTTATTTTCGAAAGACTGAGTGTTTTATCAATTTTCCTTTGTATCCTTCGGGCGGCTAAACTGGTTTAAGCCCTTCCCATCCGCTCCCGTCAAAGTTAGGGCCTTAGCTTTCGTCTTCTATTTCTCGTGCCCGCGATATTTTCAGGTTAGAGCGAGCAAAGTTCAAGGCAAAAATTTTCGAAAATAATAATAAAAAAAAAAAACTTTTTGAACCAACACCTATATTTATATAATTTTCTTGGAGTAAAAAAAGGACATAAAAGCAATATTTTTCTTGAAAGTAATAAGACTGTTAAGGGTTAACATTCTTTCATCCATTTTTTTTACCTGTGATTTATGATCCAAGAATGCGTCGTTAAATCTCGTTGAAGAAAAGGAAGAAAAGGGATAAATTACTCCTTATCTTTTAACTGTGTAAAAATGTCAGAAAAATTCGAATTGCCTGTTGCACACTCCCTAAGTGAACGTGTATTTTTCAGAACACTGACCCTTTTTTGGGTTTGCCTGACGATAGATTAGTGGGATGCACGTAGTGTCCTTCTTTGATACGGTTAGTGATCCGCCGTGAGCAGCGCATGCGTGGCTAGAAACGTGAGGGGATGAGCACGTTTACATGTTGCTCGAATTAGTTCGTCTGTTTTCAGATTGTGAGATTGTGTCTGTAAGTTATTGACATTCTCGCGGCGGGCACTTCAGTTATCTGGTTTACATGCAATCGGTAATTTTTGGCGAAATTTGTCTGCTGTGAGAATTCTGGGTAATGAATTTCGGTGTAAAAATAACGAGTCAGAAGCGTTTAATGAGATGTGCACAAAACGATGTTGACTGAGTTGTGAAATGCTGATTCGACAGGATGATCACTTTAAATGTGTGATTACGCCGAATCTAAGTACAGAAATGGATTTAATTTTATCGAAAATACAAGTGTATCGATCATTCATTAAAACAAAACGTATCGAACAGCACACCACAAAAGCTGCTTGTTTATTAGAAAATCTCTAAAAAATTAGGACTCCATTAAGATTTCTAGTAGCGATACAACTCTTTCTTCAGAAGTGTTACTTAAGAAAATGTTGTAAAGTTATCACGTTACTTAAGAGGAAGTGTATTGTTACCAGAAAAGTGTTTGGAATAAAAGTTTCCTTGACATTTTGTAGTGAACGGGTAGATTTGTTAATTAATTAATTAATTAGTTTCATTTTTTAGTGTACGACGTTAGAAATTTAACAAGAAAAACGTCAGAGTCAAAATACGTATTAATACTTGAGAGTTGTCTGTTTAACTAAGTTGAATTCACCAACTGTGAATTTTCACTAACCAGCTAAAAACGGCAAGACATTGGTCAAATGAACCCAATAATTTGAACAATTCACGCAATACGCTAAATGTAAGTTAAATATAAATAATACAGTCGTATTACAAATGGTATATTGTCCCAGGTAGCACAAATAACCTTTAAACGTTTTATAAACGTTTTTAAGCGGTTGTCACAACGTTAATAACCATTTGACAACCTTTAAAAAACGAAGTGTGCTACTTGGGTGTGTAAGCAGTCATAGGCGTAATTTGGCCTCGAAAAATGGGGGGGCAAACTTTTTGCAAGGGTTTCTTTTTTCAATTAAAATAACGCAAAATGTACTTTTTCAAAAAAAAAAAAAAAAAAATGATAATAATAGGGGAAGACCGCTTATATTGGACCACTGCTTAAATTGGACTTCGGGCTTAAAATCTAGTACATAGCTCTATGCTACACTTTGACGGTAGACACATGAAGTTGTAGGAATAAAATCAATGTGCATGAAGTTTCACCAGTCTTCGAACTGCGTAGCGTGAGTTACGGCATGATTTATGTTGGAAACGTGTAAAATCTTATTTTGCGGACTTGTACCTAGTGAGATAGTACTAAAACTTGTAAACTGAGGTAAACTGCTGTTATAGCATGACAATCTTTGTTTAATAAGGATCACATCTATGTATTTACATGCGCGATTGCGATAATTTTTGACAGAGAAATAAGCTAAAGAATAAAAAATGGCATGTTTTCCTTTATTGGACCGAAAAAATTTTCCTATATTGGACCAGTGGTCCAATTTAAGGATATGATTTTAAGCAAGCCTTTTTATTAATTGTAACATTAAATAATTGACTCATCTGATTTAATAGCGTAGTTATTTCCATCAAGTTATTTTAAGCATACTTTAACCCCTATTCACGATATTCATTTTTTTATCAAGCACATTTTCTAGTAGCTGCATATTCTTGAAATATTTGTTTTTTTTTTCTCTTTTTCCATTAAGTTGCAGTTTCAGCTTGTTAAACATAGCTATTAATTTAAATAAAATTTGTGCTGGTTTACCGAGGAAAAAAAATGAAATTCTTCGATTTGTTCGAAAAGATTTTAAAAAGAAACAATTAATATGCTACTAAAATGTTCAATGTAGATGAAACCGGTCTTTTCACAGTCCAAATGCCCCGAAATATATTGACGTATAAAGGTAAATACCAGTTTGGAGCATTAATGTGTAGTGAACGTGTTAGAAACACACTTGCTTTTTGCTGCATGAGAGCAACATAATTGCTACACCCCCCTCCCCCGCCCGATGCATATTTTCAAAATAATACGTTCCATGTATGTGCTTATCGTAAAAGCACTCCATGGTGAGCAATATGCTTGTTCAAAAAAAGGTTGGATCACAAACGATAACTCACACAATTGATACAATATTTCAACAAAACCGTTAAACCAAGAGCATAGATGTAATAAATTTGGTTAACGAGAGCGATACAATAATGCTTTCTCTTTAAGCACACCATGCAAGTTGTTATCTTTTTTCAGCCTTTGTCTACATATTTTAATCGAGCGTGTGATACATGGATGCGAGAACATCCAATGAGATCCATTACCCAATATTGAATAGAAGAACTGTTTGGTAACTCTTATGGGTAAACCTCAATCAAGGCTATGGCAAATGCAGTGAGTTGATTCTAAACACCAGGAGTTTGTCCTGTTAATTGACATGTGTTTAGCGGCATTGACTTGGCTGGAGCAGAGTTCGAGGTAAGTAGTCCAGATAAAACTAAAGTGAGCAGGCTACATGTTCGGTGTAAGTTGTACTGTTGCGCACCATGTACAAGAACTAGCTACGACTTAAAGTAGTACAAGTTGTGCATAATCAGCGGATAGTTCTCATCAAAGCATGATCGTCAACTTCAACTATGATTTTATAAAGGCCAAGCTCACATAACAATTTGCCTAAAAAATAGAAAGAAAAAAAAAGGAAGGCTATCTCAGCAATCATCCTAACACCGTATGAAAGAAGCATAGCACAGAAAAAGTCACACAAGAATAAGCAAGAAACTGCACGAAACAGTTGTTATTGCAATATTTGTCATAGAGATGAAGCGCAAAACATGATTAAATGCATGAAATGCCATCGGTGTGTGTATCAACACTGCCTAAATGAGACCGAAGCAAAAGAAATTCTATTGCAAATTCTGGAAAAAAGATGTATAGTTCAAATATAAATTATACTATGATTTCCTGGTACGGTCCAATTTAGGAAGTGCATGGTTCAATATAGGCGCATATATTCCTAAATTGAACTTTTGCAACTTTTTGTAAGATAATTTTTTAAAAAATGATTTCCATATTTTTAGAAAATATAAGCTCCTAGGGCGGTTCCTGATTAAATTTAGCTCTCGATGCCCTATTTTGTATTTTTGTTTTGCTTCACATTGAGCGACACAGGCCTCCTGTTCTTAGGGGGTCCAATATAGGCGGTCTTCCCCTAATAATAAAATAATCATAATAAAAATAAATAAATAAACAAATAGTAATAATAATGATGATGATGATAATAATAAAATCAAAAAATCGAAAAACTTTTTACGAAATGTTAAATGTTTTAAAAACAGAACAAGGCAACAGAGACGAGAAGAGTACATCAAACTCTCTGTTACTGAGAGTACATCTTAAAGAAAATCTACAGAGGGATTAGTTGCTAAAATTTCACATGTGAAATAGGCATTGTTCATTCATTCGGTCAACTTCTGGAAGTACATTTACTAATCTTAATGAATTCAGGAAACATAAATTAGTAAAAGCGATATTGATTTAACCATTGTTGGGAGCCAAAGGTCTTATTAGCAATGGTAACATTTAGAAGAAAAATTTTCTTTCACAAGGATTCGAAACCAACATCTTTAAAGTGTTAAAGCTGAATCATTTAAGATTCAAAAAAATTGAAAATGTGGGTGATAAACATAGAATGTGAAATGACTCGTCGAATCGAAACTGTATTTCAACCAATAAAATTTATTGCACTGAAAAACTCAATATGTTTGGCAACAACCATTTCGTATTCCTAAACTAAAAATTTATTCTTTCCATTTTTTTTTCAACAGGTAGGTCTTGAAATCTTATCGATTTCTAAAATCAATCTCAGTTCTTACTGGTTTTTTAATCCATGCTATACAAAAAATCTCTGCTCTAAGAATCAAATTTACATACACTGAGTCATAACGTGCGCAACAAGGCAGGAATATCAAAAGCTATAAAATAAAATGTGTAATCAAAAGTTACATGTATTACTGAACAGCAAAAAGGAAATAAAAATTAGTTTAAATTTATAAATTAAATATATAAACCGTGAAAACAAGTATAAATCTGATAAAAAAAAACATATTCAACCAAGCACTAATGAAGGGTAAGGCGCCTTCCTTTCATCTCTGCCTTTGAAGAAAATGCATTGATGACAGCATCCTTATCTATTATAATGTCCCTTTCAATGTTCAATAACGCAAGGTCTAATAATCTTTCTTGCCCTGTTGTGCAGCGCAGATACGTTTTGAGTCTTTTTAATGAAGAAAAGCTTCTTTCACTTGATGCATTGTTCATTGGTATGCATAAGAAAGTTTTATACAATGTATGAAGACTTATAAATCCATTTCTTATATCGTGTTGCTTAATGTATTTGATTTTGTTTTCCAAGTTATCCGTCTCTGTTGAGCTTTTAAATATGCGATTAAAAATTTGAACTTCAGTTTTGATTTCTTCTAAATTTAAACCGTATAAATTGGAACTCAGTTCCAAACTTTAGATTCTAGGTTCATTTTCTGTCAAGACATCTGAAAACGCCACAATTGCTCAATTTCATTAATAATTATATCTAAAACTTTAAAATAATTTTCGATTCTATAGTGGTCTTTCGGAGTAGTTGTAGATTGTTTATCTCCGCCTCCTAATTTTTGGGGCACACGCTTGTGTCTTTGAATGTGAGGAGGTTTAAATCCCATAGCTGTAGAAAGATCGGAAGTAGTTTTCCATAAATTTTCAAACTCTTGAGCTGTTCTAAGATTTTTTAAGATACTCTTTGTTTCCTTGACCATTTTTAATACGTTGTTATAATTTATTTTTGATGACTGTAAAATATTTAGACAAAATGTTAAGAGATAAAAGTAGAAAGACTAACCTATTTGTTAGAGATCTATTATCTTCTACTTCGTAACTTTTTATCTTTGCCAAACTTGGAGGAAACTGGAGATGGATTTTCTGACACTGCAACTCTAAACTCTAGTATTGACTAGTGGCTTGACGTGCCCTATACCCTTGTAGAACCGAATCAACAAGTGGACTCTCTTTTTCCAATCAAAATTCAAAATTAGTTTCATCAGCGTATCCTAACTAACAGGGGATCAAGGTGTAAGCGTGCATCTTTTTAAGGACAATTTTTTCGATTGGTGGGATATATGTTGCTGTGACAGATGCTCAGATAGATTAGACATTCTATTTGCTAATTAACCGGAGACAGATAGTCTGTACACGCCTCCTAGTTTAGCGGTATACCACACACATGCATAGTAAAGCAATAAAAATTAACTTAATAACTGACAAAGGCAATCCGACAACACACGTACATATTGTGAAGCGATAAATAAAGTACTAAAGGTTACCGGATTACCTATAGAAATAACCCGACAAAGGTAATCCGACAAAGTCAAGTAGCTGTACCTTTCCATTCATGAGAAATTTTTGTTGTCTGCGGCGTCCAGTTATTCATAACTTGAGTGAAAAAATCGTGGGAAAGGGTTAGATATTCCCATACGCCTTTCAATGGTGGTCTGATCTAGATCTTAGTCTGATCCATATACTAATAGTGGAAGAAACTAATAATAGCCAATAGCTTCCATAAATAAAGACAGATGTTCAAGAACACTATCTTAACTCTTTATACCAAGATAAGCTTTAAGTCCTTCTCACAACTTTAAAGGGGCTGACTTCCACGCAACCATCAAGGATCCAAGGCACCGTCAAAGCTGAAAGATTACCTTGAGCGTCAACTCAGAAGCCGGCTCTTAAGGGAATCATGCCCAACGTAGGTCAGCTTAAACTGTAGAATCAATGGAATCAGAACTGTGTTCCGGGCTTCGGCTACATCTAAATAACTACAGCGGATTGTCAGTGTTGCAATTAAAACAAGAAGTTCTGTCAAGAACTAAACGAGCCTACTTTCCCGAACATCGACATCGGCATTCTTGCATCTGATCATTATTCTCTTGATTATCTGAGACTGAAAATTATGTCAAACATACCTTTTAGCACTTAGAGCTGATTTCGAAAAGCAAAATATACCCCTCTCATCAGATGAAATAGACACGTAAAAAGTAATTAACGAATAAATACAGTTTTGTCGCACCTTTTAAAGAGTGTAACTGTTACAGTTCCTCCGTAGAAAAAATCCTCCATCGTTTTCAAAAAAAAAAAAAAAAAAATTAAAATAACAATAATAATAATAAAATAAATAAATAAATAAAAGTACAAAGAGCATCAAAACACATTTTATCAAAGAATAAAAAAAAAAAAGAAAAAAAAAACTCATCCGTTAATAAATTGTCTCGAATTTCACTTTTAATCTGTTGCCAGTTGTTAAATATAAAAAAAGAATAAAATGTTCTCGTGAATGAAAAATTTTTGTTACAAAAAAAAATCGTCTGCAAAAAAAAAAAAAAAAATATATAATAATAATAAATAAAATAAACAAATGAATAAATAAACAAAAAATCGTCTGCACAGTCAGTCATTTTTTTCTGAGCCTGCATTTCCGCCATGTTTGCGGAGTCGGAGTCGGAATCAGAGTCCTCACAGAAGGATTACTCAGAAAAGTACTTTACAAACATTATTTATGAAAACCATTTTCTTACAAAGTTAGTTTGAAGGAAATCCGACTTTAAGTTCAGGATCAACATTCAACTTAAATTTCCCGTAGACGCTAATGTTAATTTTTTGTTCTGAACAGTTCAATATTGAACGAAAAATGATTCAAATCAAAAAGCGAAATATGGGAATGTATGGGAAAGCGTCTCCGAGATCTTTCAAACAAAAAAAAAGTTTATTCCATTCGGACGGTTCACTCAAAAGTTATTAGGTGGGGAAAGGTTGCTTGAACGGTTCAATGTTGAACGAAAAAGTGTTCAAATTGAAAATTTAAATACGGCAATGAAGTATCCTTGCTGAGATCCTTCGAACAAAAAAAAGTTTATTTAAATCGGACTGTTCACTCAAAAGATATTAGGGGTGACAGCTTGATTGAGCGGTTCAATGTTGAACGAAAAATTGTTCAAATCGAAAATATAGATACGGGGATGAAGTATCTTTGAAAAGATCTTTCGAACAAAAAAAAGTTTGTTCAAATAGGATTGTTCACTCAAAAGTTAGCATCGCGGGACAGGTTGTTTGAACGGTTCAAAGTTGAACCAAAAATTGTTCAAATCGAAAAATCAAATATGGGAATGAGCTGTACTCGCCGAGATCTTTCCAACAAAAAAAAGTTTGTCCAAATCGGAATGTTCATTCAAAAGTTATTAGGGGGGGGGACAGATAGACCGACCGACAGACCGACCGACCGACCGACCGACCGACACACAAATTCCCCATCTCAATACCCTACTTTCAAATTTTTAATTTTTCGATGTTCATTTTACCTTTTTATTTTTTTAACTTGGCGATATTTTTTTAACTTGGCGATATTTTTTTACCTTGGCGATATTTTTTAGATGCATTAAGCTACTTTTAATACTTTTTTCGTCTTTCTTTTATTTTTAACGGGAAAGTAGGCTAAAAAAGGGGAAGTAAAAACAGAGAGAGGGCTAATCTGAATCAGAGTCGAGGGGGGAGGGGGGGGGCTGTACTGTAACAGTTATTTTAAAAAATGTCATGTAAATGTTTCTTTACAAAATAATAAAAAGAAATTGAAAAAGAAAAACATCAATTAAATTTGCCAAACAACTTTCAAGTATCAGCTACAAGTATTGTTTTATTATGCAATTTTATCATCTTTTTTCGTTCAAATTGCTTTTTTACTTTCTTCTATATCTAATATATAGAAGAAAGTATTGGTTTCGTGAAAATTTTCGAATGTCGAATTTTGACGGATTTGCACGTTTTGAGGTGCGCTGAGTCCATTTCGACCATTTTTAGAAAATGTCTGTCTGTCTGTCTGTGTGTGTGTGAGTCTGTATGTGTGTGACCAGTTTTTGTGGCCGCGCTAGAGCAAAAACTACTGAATGAAATCGAACAAAAATTTTTTCACATATGTACCACCATGTGAACTGGTGCACCTGACTTTTTTTAGCGAATTCCTCCAAGGGGGGTGGAGCAATCGCACGTGTTCTGCGCGGGGGTGATTGCTATATCTCAGGAAGTAACTGGCGGAATCAAACGAAAATTGGTCCATAGATAGACCCTACTGAGTACAGGTGCTGATTCAATTTGTTTGTCAATATCTCCAAGGGGGGTGGAGCAATCGCACGTGTTCTGCGCAGGGGTGATTGCTATATCTCAGGAAGTAACCGGCGGAATCAAACGAAAATTGGTCCATAGGTAGACCCTACTGAGTACAGGTGCTGATTCAATTTGTTTGTCAATATCTTGAAGGGGGGTGGAGCAATCGCACGTGTTCTGCGCGGGGGTGACTGCTATATCTCAGGAAGTAACCGGCGGAATCAAACGAAAATTAGTCCATAGGTAGACCCTATTGAGTACAGGTGCTGATTCAATTTGTGTGTCAATATCTCAAAGGGGGGTGGAGCAATCAAAAGTGCTTATTTTGTCACTGCACCTACTGTATCTCGGGAAATATTGCTGCGATTTGAATGAAATTTGGAATAACACTAACCCAATATGGAAGCAAGCATCGATTAAATTTTGGCGCCAATCGCCCCAGGGGGAGGGTGGGGTGATTTTTGCGCTTAGTCAACAATGCGAAAAATTACTTCATTAAAAAATCGCTTTCACGCTATTTAATTATCAAAACAGCTGAAAACTTTCAATGATTTGAAATTTTTAACTGTTGCCAATTTCTTTTTACTAACAAACAAAATGTTTGCAATTTATCTAAACAAGGCTTTTGCAATGATTTCCAATTTCGCTCATTGATTCTGCATTTGCAGGGTTATTACGATAATTGGGAAATTGGCGCTGTCTCCAACTACTCGGGCGAGTACGTATTTTATTTTGTAACCGGAATTCATAAGATAGATATAGAAGAAAGTTTCGTGACGGCCACGACAGCTAGTTCAAAGATACCTTAATCAACGTAAATTAAACAGATTTTGTCCTTTCAGGGCCCCTTGTTTGACCATGTATGTTTAGGGAGGTCTTATGGATAAAATCAGACCCTATTTATTGCTTAAAAGCAGTTTCCAAGGAAAAGGGAGGGAGGATCAGGAAGAGAGGTTGCTTCCTTGTACCGAGACTGTCTCTGTGTTAAAAAAGTGGGAACTTGGAACAGTTTACCGGAAGAGGCGGTAAGAAAAGCAATGGAGTAGATAGCTTTAAGAAGGCCATTGATCTTCATTGGGGGTCTTTAATTTGACTAGGACCAGCCCAGTTGAGCCCAGAGCCTGCTGCTGGTCGTCGCATTTGTATTGTATTGTATTGTATTGTATTGTGTCCCGTCTTTTCCTACAATGGTTACATTTAGGAAATTACATTTTTTCTCGTTTGAAAATAAGGTATGCATCATTTGACAAACAATTTAAAAAAAAAAATTTCACTTACAAACTAGGGGGGGGGGCAAAATAATAACTCTGCCCCTGGACCAAAAAAAGTAGGGGGGCACTTGCCCCCCTATGCCCCCCCTAAATTACGCCACTGTAAGCAGTAACAGAAGAAAAAACAATGTATAAAAATCATTTCAATAATTTTTCATTAGAATTTTGAGGTTATGATTACAATTTCACTATTGTTTAAACGCTGTGTTAAGGAAGACTGAAATGAACGTTCTCTACGAGAAATTAGATAGTAAATACAATTCATGTATTTTTTAGTTTTTTCATCAAAAATGTAGGAGAGAAAATCGCCTGAATCCATCATTTTATCCTTTCTGGCTCTCGTTTGCCCAAGACTATTACGTCACATCTTGAGCTTTCTAAACCTGGAATGATAATTTAAATCTGAAAATCCTTTTACTATCTTACTAGTAAATGGACACAGACAAGTCAACAAATGTTTCCGTTTTTATTGAGAATTTTCTCTAGCTTTGCATCCTAAGCTTGTCAAGAAAGAAGAAGCTTTACTAGGAATTTGACTTTGTTGACGTGTCTTTTCATCAGTTTTTACTAAACAGAAGATAAGCTTAGCGCCATACACCATTTTTATTTGAAAAAAATGTGCCAACACAGAGATAGCTTCTATTTGAGGAACCGTTTTTTTTTTTTTTTTTGCTGGTAAATACGATCAAAGGAATCATGAGACAATGGAGTCACTCGACTCTGCACGTGTGTTCAGACGCAAGCAAATGATTAATGCAAATAGAGGAGAAGTAAAACGAAAGTTCTGCAGAGTAGAAAATGCGCAGCAGCTTTGGGACCAGAACACGTGTATGTTACACGTGAACTTGCGTAGCCGTTTACCAGTACACGCGTAACAGTTTGTGCAGTAAAACGACTCTAACAGGGACGTCATTTCAAGTTTTTCCAAGGTACTGTAAAAACAAAAATATAGTACTGGCAGCAGAGGTTTCAGTTCAGAACTGTAAAATGCACGGTAATAAACTGTAAAAATAGCAATTTTACAGTTTATTACTGTAAAATTGGCAATTTTTAGTACTGTAAAAGTAGAAATTTCACAGCTTATTACTGTAAAATTAGCAATTTTTACAGTTTATTACCCTAAAATTAGTTGTATTGTACTGTAAAAACAACATTAATTTTTCACAGTGATCTTTCAGGTTTAAAATTTCGATTAACATCCTAGATAATGCAGCACTGCAGCAACGTCTAGAATTACAAAAAGTAACGAAATTGTTAAATAATAAAGTGGAATAAGAAGATATACAATATGCATTTCTTTATTTGCCTCTAACTGCATTTTAAAGCACCTTATTACGGTCTTATCATTCTATTCACCACTTTTGGATTTTTTTTCCAAATAGTTTGAGTTTGGCTTTTAGCGATAAGAACATTTTTATTTTGACCACATAGTCTACGTTTGGATCTATTTTTTATTATTTTTTTTTTTTTTACTGACATGACTAAATTGTTAAATACTAAAAAAAGTACGGATAAATGAATTTCATTGTTTAATTCATCTTTCAGACTTGAAACTTAAATTAACACATAAGAAAATGTCACTGTTGCATAATCTAGAATCGATAAAAACATATTTAGTTGAGCAAGAAGTGAAGTGGCACTATATACATCTATGTCCCGCCATTAATTTCATTTTAGAGTAAACTGTTACTGTCTTAACTATTCACCATTTTTGAAACTTTTTTTTATTATTTTAACTTTGGTTAGTAATAAGACAATTTTAACTTTGATCATACATCGTAATTATCTCGTTTTGTAGCTAATGTTTAATATTTTTGTTACTGACATGCTTAAATTGTTTAAATGCAAAAAGTTCGTGAACAATAGGCACGAGGAAGATTAAGCTAAATTTTCCGTGCAGTAATGATGTATTAAATAACAAGCTTTCAAACTTACCGATCTGTTGTGTCTTTAGTGGAAAGATAGTCTTTAAGATTCAAACTAATCAAAGAGATAATATCGAAGTTAACTGACTTTAACCCCTTTTGTGGCAAATAAACTCTCGTAAAAATTGAAGTATTATTTGACTTGCTTATGAAATAAATACATTTTTTCCCAATCCACGAAACGAAATAGCTTCACATTTGAATAGTTACAAAAATGAAAGATCCTATCAACTAAACTCAAAGATCTTTTTTCTTGGCTACAAAAATTGACATGGGATATAACCAGGGACGGATAAGCTATGTGGCGATCGCCCCTCTCTTGAGGTCCCTCCATTACTAAAATTTTAACACTGAAGTTCAAACAACTTAATTTTAGACAAGTTTTAATGATGTTAAAAGAAGGAAATTAGAACAATGTCTCGGATATGTTTCGAAATTGAAGTCCGAAGCCTATAGGTTTTGGTTATTGATCACATATATGTAATCAATATTTGCAAACCAAAATACAAAGAAAAAGTAAGTATTAGGTTGGTGCGTATGAAATGTCGGATTCTTAAGTGATTGTATAAATCTGCAAATCTTTCTTCAAAAGCTGTTTATTCAACCAAAGTATGCTCCATTCGCTTCAATACACTTCTCCTAATGAGATTTTAAAGCGTAGATGCCTGTCTTAAAAAAATTTTGGTCTTTAGAATTAATAAACTCTGATATCGAGTTTTTTAGACTGTCTACATTTTCATAGTGTTTGCCCCTTAAAAACATCTCTAAATGCTTGAAAAAATGAAAATCGGTCGGCGAGAAATCCGGTGAATATGGTGGATGCTGCAAAACTTCATATTCCATACGTTTATGAGCATACGTTTAACCGAGCCAGCTTATTTCGCTCTGTCAGTGCGTGCGGTACCCACTTGTCCATCTTCTTAACCTTGCCAATCTCAGAAAGGTGTCTCAATATCGTTGTATGATCAACTTTCATCCTGATAGCAAGTTCCCTCGTGGATATGGCTGGATCCGCTTCCACTAGAGCCTTCAGGTCATCATTCTTCACAGACGTTTTGGGTCTTTCGCGCGGCTCATTTTGCAGTGAAAAATCGCCAGTCCGAAATTTTTCGAACCAACGCTGCACTTTCCGATCGTTAACCGTATTCTCCCCAAACGCTTGCTTTATGTTGAGTGCAGCTTTTGCAGCACTATTACCAAGTTTGTACTCATATAAAAAATGACGCGAATGTCGGCAGAATTCATATCGGCAATAAACTCAAAAGGAATAACAAAAGGGAAGACCTTCGAGAAAACCAATTTTGCTGAAATGAGTCTCTGGCAATGGACAATACGACTATGAATGAGGTTATGCCAAACACAAAAGTATAACGAAAACAGGGAGACAAACGTCCGCATGTAAAGAGAATCCGACATTTCATACGCATCAACTTAATAATAAAATCAATTGCCCCTCACTTGAAAAACTTCTGGATCCAAATTTGGACACAACTCTAAATCTTAAAATAGCGACCAGACTCTAATCATTATATTTGTATTTTCTTTATTCTTGTTCTAGGATGTGATTCTCACCGAAGAAAAACACAAATTATATAAATTCAACTCGTTATTCCCCATTCACGTTGAAGCCCAAAAGTAACACATTGGTAGAAAAATTGCCGCTCCACCCTAACATAGTGATTTCTTCTAAAATCTCATTCTCATCACATGTTGTTTACTCATCCGATCGTCTGCGCGTTTAATCCAACGCTGTGGCAACAGCGGTTTGCGTCATGCGAAAAAAGAAGGAAGCAGTGGCGGCGGGGTAACCGAGGCGTGAGGAAGTCAATAATGGAAAGTTCTGGTAGCTACGTAATGAGAACGTTGTTAAGTTGTTTATGTGACTGAAAAATATTTGGGGGTTCGGCTATGTTCTTGCTCCTTTCTTTAAGAGAATGTTTCTAATTTCATTGATAATGACTCAGGGTTTAAGCTGAGTTCGTGAGTTCCTCAGCAAAAAGACAAAACAGGAAAAAAAAGGGGGGTTAAGCAAATGATAAATCGTTGAAGGTTAATAAATATGATCATGTGTTTTCCAAATTGCTTTAGTATGTTTCATCTCTGAATCACTGTTATTGCTTTGGTCTAAACGGTCTAATGATGTAAGTCACGCAAAAAAGAAAAAAATAAATATCTAAAAAATATCACCGTAGTTAAGGGTTATTTCGACAATAATGGGACAAAAATAATAAAAATTCATATTGATGAGTTTTAAAATATAGCATAGTTTAATTAAATAGGAAAGTATTCCTCTTTTAACAACGAATCCTTCTTGAAGGTAGCATTTATTAAACAAACTGAACGTTATTTAAAAAAATAAAAAGTGAGACTAAACTACCTTTAATTTTTTTACCCGTAAGGCGAATAGTGAAACATAACTCCTTTTAACGGCATGATGAACGGCACGGAATGTTTTAGAGCCACAAAGGTTAGGCCGATGTCGGGGTATATCGTTTCCTCCGAATAGAGCTTTTCCTTTGCAATAGGCTTATGGTAGTGAAAAAAACATTCCGTTCTTTTTCGCAATAAGCTGAGGAACTAGTGATCTTTGTGATATACACACTTCTTGTCCTATAACGGTAATGTGCATAAGTTTTTTCTTTTACAATTTCAGTGTTTTTTTGGTTTAATTCTATAACACATGATTTTTAATTAACTTGCTTTAAATGGTGAAACATCCCCTAAAATTTCGCATATGACGTTTGTGTAATGCATTTAATAAAACTTCTGTTAGTAATTAAATGCAAATAAAAACTGATGAGGCTGAAATTCTTCAGAAGAAGCAATGAATTGAGGCATGAATTTTTTATGCAGCAAATTTTCATGTTACTCTTTACCAAAATTGAACGTGACCACATTCAGTGACTATTATTCGTATATTTATTTTATTCTAGGAAGCAAAATTACCGGTCACCACCGACCATAGGGCTACTAATAATGGCAATTAAGGCAATTATCTATTAATTGCCCTCCGATTTCCAACTCAAAAAACTAAATAATGACCTCGAAATACATAAAAGGCTCTAAGAATTTAATTCAAAAATTTTCACCAAAATCTAGATACAGCTTCCAAGATCTAATTTATTAAAAATACGATGCTTCATTTATTAACGTAGTTAAGATTATTAACTTCAATAATCTAAAAAAGTATTCCATTTAGTACTTTGAGTAAAAAGTGGCTTCTAGAAACTAAAGAATTTCTACAGTCATTTATTTGATTCCATTGTAATAAAGATGCGATTTAAAAAAGCTTCTATCTCAACCCGTCCATTTTCTTCAGAGTATAGATGTATTTTGGGCAAACTGGCTGAATTTTACATTGTTTGGCAAGCGCCCTGCTTCGTAAAAAAAGTATTCAACCAAGACTGATGACGCCAGTTGTTACAAAAATAATACTTGGCATATTCGAACTCCAAAAACAGCTACCGTATTTCTCTAGGCAAGAGCACAAAGGCTTTTCACAGATTGAAAAAAATCGGAGTGGAAAGGAATTGTTTGTCCTAGACGAAGACAACTGCAATCTGGCATCAGCTTACAGTATTTTGAAGGGGTTTTTTTTCTCCTTTAGGAGTATATCGTAAAATAAGTTTTTTTTCTTCTGTTTCTCTCTTTTGAACACACAAGATATATTGCCTGAGGGTCAGGGATGAACTGCATCCTGAACTGACTTATGAGCTCATATTTGATTTTAAAATTGACAACTTAAGTTTCAACTATGTTCTTGATCAATCAAAACCTAGAAGTCAATTGACTCGATTAATAAATTTTGCTGATGGCTCCATTTATTGTATATATCAATGTTAAACTTCAATTTACTTGATTTTGATATCTGATGAAATGGATGTTGTTTCTGCAGTATTATACAGCTAATTTTATAGTAATAAACTGTAAAAATTGTTTTTCGTCAATAGCTTCTTTCCCAAGGAAAAGTTTATTAACATACGGAGACTGCTATTTTCGGTCAAACATTGGCAATTCCAGCAAAAATGTTTGCTTTTAAAAATCAGTGTTTTATATCGTTTCGTTTCATTTCATGCTGGTAGCATTTTGTTTCGATATTTCAGCCACACCAAAGTAATATTTTTAAAAATACATATTATGCCATTTTATGGATGTCGACATAGATATAATCCTGACAGGGAAATCTTCTGTTTTAATGATATGTTTCAGAAAACTTCAACACTTTCACATGATTGCTATTTTTGCAATCCACTATAAAGAATGTAATGTACTATCAAAATAACTTTCAGCTTCTGAGAAATATCATTGAATAAAATAAATAAAACTTCTAATTTCCTTTAAAAACAAATATTTTCTAGATTAGGTTTTGCGAAAAACATTTACTGGTTGATAATAAATATGTTTTTGTGAGTTTACCATTTAAAATGTATTTTCAAACTGAGTCACAATATTGTTCTTTTCTACATTACATTCTAATACACATTAAAGTTGTTTGAAAAAAATCGACTAAGCCAAAAAAAAAAAAAATAAGACCTTGGTATTTTAGTTTGATTCAAAGCGTTTAAGGCTAATTGTTTTAAACAAAAAATCAACTTGATTTTGGTTACAATACTGATCGAGTGGTATTGAACTTACTAATTTTTCATCAAAAATATTTTACTTGATTTCAAAAAAAAAAAAAAAATTGGAAAAAAATCAAATTACTTGTTGTTTGTAAAGTATAAAAGCCTTGATTTTTGAAATAAAGATTGTTGCTAAATTAGTGTTCTTATGATTACTATTATTTTTATTTTACAAGAAAAATGTCATCTAAAAAATATTTTAATAAGAACAAGTAAATTAATATTTTATTGGAAAAATTCAGCATTCTTAATTCTTTCTGTGTCGTTGACAACATGGTAATTTCATCTTAATCATCGGTCACAAATTTCTGCATGCGAGTAGTATTTAAAAATCATATTTGTTTCCTCCGTTTTGTCATCATTAATGCTGCACAAATTTTTAAAACTTAATGAGTCCCATTGAACTTTATTTTTGATGTGAGTTACTGAAAGATTCAATTACTCGTTCAGCCTTAATTTTTTTCACAACCTTTTATCTTTTACTCTGGCAACAAGTTTAAGCTAAAATGGAAAATTAATTCAGTCCAATATGGGTTAAATCATTGAGCATTATGTTAAGTATATTAGCTACTTAAAAGCTGATAATTGAAATTTAAGTTTGCATTTACAATCTTAATTTAAAAAAAAAAAAATCTTAGAGACGAAACGAATGTGAAAAATCGCGTTTTTCAAGTTCGAATTTTACAATTAATTGATATTAAAATGATACCATCAAACGAGTTTTACACTTAAAGATACCTATAAAAATTTTTAAATTGAAAATAACCAAACACGTCAGGTGGGAAAAAATTATGTTCAGTGTTTTGGCTCTCTTGAAAAGTGTCAATTTTCACATTCGTAATTCTAACACGGTGCCGACGATAACATGAATTTATTTTGTCAAAAAGTATCAGATTTCATCTAAAATCAGTTGCTAAGAAGTTAACTTTTTCTCCCCCTCCTCCGCATCCTCTGCATCCTCCCTCCCTCCGCTCTCTCATTCGTCCTCTGACAGTCGTGAAAGTGATCCAAAGCCTCACCACATTTAACACGCTAAAAAATAGAACCCTCTCCTTTCGAATTCGCTGCGCACTTCAGAAAGCCAAGGAATTTTGTTTTTCTTTCTTCTTCTTCTTTTTTGATCCGTCTCAGTCCACACGGTGGCTGCTGCAGAGGAATTCGATCAAAGACACGTGACTTCTCCACCGTACCGAATGACCTTGATGCGGCCTCTTCAAGGTGGCACGTGACATTACTGCGGAGGCACCAGGGTTACTCTTTCGTAAGCCTCCGAAGAAAAGTGACGATAAATACATTGTAGGAGAGATCAATAGTTGCTTGTTTGCTTCAACAATTGTTTACACTGTATTCAAATTGGGAGCATTTCATAAATCTAGAGTTATGTTCTTGTTCTAGATAAATGCTAAAATGAAGAGTGCTATGAGATATTTCATCAAATAGGCCTGTATTTTTAATTTTAGCTGTTGTTACCTTATTTTGATTTTTACCTAAATTTGAAGCCATTGAATGAAGATTTTTTCTTGCTTAGCTAGATTAAAGTACGCAAACAGTTTTTATAAAATTTTTAAAGAGTTGAAAAATTATTTTATAAGATAATTTTTCAGAAAATCAAAGCATTTAATTGTGGAAAACGCAAACTGAACGAATAAACTAATTCAAAGAAAGAAATGACAACAAAATTTAAAAATGAGTAAACTTAAAATGAGAAGTACTAGTAATTTTGAACAAAATGCTTCCTACTTAAAATTTTCAACTACAGACTAGGTAATTTCAAACAAAATGTTTTATACTAAAAACTTTCAACTACAGACTAGGTAATTTCACACAAAATGCTTTATACCAAAAACTTTCAACTGCACTTTAGGAAATTTCAAAAAAAATTCTTTCTGCTAAAAGCTTTTTAATATAGACTAGATAATGCCACACAAAATACTTTCTACTAAAAATGTTCATAAAGAGAAGGCTTAATATATTCAGTTAGTATCCCATGTTGCAAATAAAATCATGTGCTAGATTTATTGAAGAAATATTTGGTCATTATTTCGTATAGTACTTAAAGAAGTAGCTGCAAAATTATGTTCCCGAACATACTCGTATAATAACCTTTTCCACTAATAACCTACCACAGCTTACCTAAGCACTGTATTACCTACACATTTATAAGGTTTATATATAAAATTTTAGATTCCTTTGATGCGTAATAGCAGATGCTGAATTATTACGAAATTAGAAAATTTTCAAAACATTCCTGGATCTGATTATGCCGACAGCGATAATCAAAATCAATACATATTCAGCAACTTACTACCACCGCTACAACAAAGAGTAGCTGATTTTAAAGCTGAATTTCCCAATGACGCATTAAAAATAGAATTATAGATTTGTTTCATAAGCACCAGACATTTATGTCTGCCACTACGATGGTTTCTCCGAAAATTTATCAGTGTAAATATACCTGACAAAGCGTAATCTTGTGAATCAGAAAGATTTAATTAATATAATATTAGAATATATGTATTCCAAAGATATTAATATTCTGTTTTCAAAATCATTCATGTTTTGTTAATTTTTAGCCGGGATTGTAAGCTATGAATTTATTGAAATGCAATTAGACTTAGTTTTATATGATGTTCTTCTTCGAAAGTGCGACGAATTGCGTAAAATTAAATGAAGTGTTGGGCAACATTCAATTTCAACATTTTAATAACTCTTTCGTCTAAAAAATAATAATTCCACTTACCACATTCGTTTTCCTCTTTTTACTTTATTATAGGACGTGTTGAAATTTTGTGACTTTCTTTTCATATCAGTGTCGAAATTAAAAAAAAAAGTATTTTTACATTCAATAGTATTTCTGCGAATTTTATTGGTTAGGCAAAATTCAGTCATGATTTGGTGTTATCATAATTTAGGCTCCAAATATAAAAGGGATTCACATTAAATATGTTTTTCTTTGAAGTTCTGATTGATTTCAGATACATTTGCTAAATGAACAATACTCCTTCAAGCTTTGATTTAAAAAAAAATCTGTTAAACGTTGATCTTAAAGTCGTAGTTTTAGTAAAATTAAACATTTACTTAATCATAAAATTCCAATGTTTCAATATCATCGTTTCAAAAAGGGAAAAGAAGAAAGTTTCTTAAAATTGAGAAAAAAAAAATTGAAAAAAAAATCAGGTGCAAGAAGTTTAAAGTAGGGGAAACACTTTTCCCTGCACTATCAGTTTTTTATTTCTATTACGTAGTGGTCCTCAAATCTTGCGTTGTGTTATCATTTTTGCAAAAAAAAAAAAAAAAAAAAGAAAATATAAAACAAATTACATGATAGGTACATTTATGCTTAAAATAAAAGTGATTTAAAAATATATAGGTAACTTTAGGTAAATTTTAAAATATATAGCTAAAAATATAGAGGTAAGTGCCCTTATTATTGCATTTTCAACAGGAAAAACTTTTTTTCTTTTAATTTTGAAAAGGTGCTATAATGCGACAATCAGTGATCGACTAGAAAGTGAAAAAAAAAAAAAAAAAAAAAAAAAAAAAAACAGAGATGAAAGCTCTGAACAAATGAAATGGGTTTTGCTCCCAGTTAAAATTTTACGAGCTGAAAACTGATCAATTGCGAACGTTTTTTGAAAAGTTCTGTTTACAAATCCGTTTTACATAAACACTGATTGCAACAAGGTTTTATTAAATGTCATTGGAATCACGTATTTTAGATTCAATATCTTAGAAAACAGGAACAAGCTTCCAAAAAACTAAAAGAATAAATTAGTATTAGTTACGGTAGGTGTCATATGTGTAAAACTAGTATTCATTAGTTTTGCTTGCTTAACCCATTAATGCCTAGTGTCCCTTTTTAAGGACGGTCCAAAAAGTGTCTGAATTTTCTAAAAATGAACATTTTAACCAAATAATAGTGTTTATGTGTTACTTTGGTATTGTTTCAATTCATTATTAACAGATTGCAGCCATAACCATTGTAAAGTGTGTTTTGTAGTCGTTTTATTATGACCTTCATCAAGAATTACATCGTTCGAATCAAGAAACAGAAGAACAAGAAGCTAAGTTTTTAAAAATATTCCCAGCTTCCCAGCTTTTGTTAATTGCTGCTTTTATTTCTTCTTATAAAATGTCTTTTTAAATATTATATCGTGGCAGAAAAATAATTTTAGTAAAAAAGTTTGTACCCCCTAGTGCCTAGCGTCTTTTTTAAAGACGATTTTTCTTTTTTTAACAAAAAAATATTTTTACATGACATTTTTTAAATTATTTTTTCCTGTCCATTAAACACTATTTGTAACCAGTATACAAAACATCTTTGGAGAAAAAAGTCAGGCATTAATGGATTAATAGAGAATAATTTCAAATTTATCTCACTATATTAATACATCACTCAAAGAGGGGAAAAGCGTCCATAAATCTTCTCCAATTTTTGCAATTTCCTCAAATTTTCTGAATGTTCCCCTATTAACATAAATATTTATGACTTGCATTAAAGGCCTGTCCTTGTGAGCTATTCCGTCACACAATTCATTATCGCTCTCACCTTCAAATGACACTTTATACCTGCATGACCTTCGTGATGCAGACGTTCGTAAGGTCTCCGTATAAATATTAATATCTTTTTTCTTCTCCTGGATCAAATTACTGCCTTAAATTTTGCGTGGTTACTTGTTATACGTGTCTTAGCATTTAATGGTTAGTGAGAAATACCAGATGTTTAGGGATGATAAGAGCTCTTTCAGAAAGTAGTTAACATTTTATTTGTTTCTGTTAATTAATTATAAATATGAAAAATAAAAACTGAGGTTTCTGAGAAACAGGTATTTAATGAAATGAATATGCTAATGGATTTTTCATTAAAATTGTTCAAAGAAAATCATTTCATTATGCTGTGAAAGAAAATACACAACTTCGCTTTTAATTACTGTTTATTATATTGAAGATGCGATTTGGCATCGCAAGATTATTTTTAAAAAAAAACACATTTCACTTTGTTATTTTGTAACTTTTAAGTGTAATATTTGGTGATTTCAATTTTGAAAACTTCATAATAGCTTTTAGTTATAAAGCTATTGCTCAGCTGCAGCGTTTTCTTTACTATCCAGTTTGAAATTGCTTGACATTTATTTTTGAGAAAATATATTTAATTTAATTCGGTACTGTTATTTTATAACTTCAAGTGTAACAGTTGGCGATCTCAGTTTTGATTATTTTCGACTTCTTTTTTAAGTTCTGTAGGCATTGCTTAGCTGTCGCGTTTTCTATACCACTATACCACTCGCATGACATGGCATTCGGTATGCTAGACAACCAACTATTGAATCCTTTAGACTGTCTCGGACTTTGAGTGATTTTCTTAGTAATTAATATGAGAATGAACTACTATTTACATGAAAGCTTCTGCTCAAGATATGTAGCTGTAATGTAATACGAACTATATACAAATTATGATTCAGTTATAATTCATTTATTACGATTCATTTTGAAAAATCAATTTAAAGCAGAAAAGGTTGTACTGACTCTGAAAAAGGCGTAATTAGTGGAGGGTAGAACTTTTAAGAGAATTTCAAAAGTTTAGTCTAAAAAAATAATTTAAATAATCGATTTTTTTAAGTATTTGATTTAAATCATCAATGAAATTACTGATTTAAGTAAATTGATTTTAATCATTGATACCCTGGTTTAAAGAAGGACAAAATATGAACTTAAGCTAAAATAGAACAAGGGGAGGGGGGAAGTGTTTATTTTTCCCTTCTTTCTTTGTGTGAGAAAGAGAGAGAGAGAGAAATAAACAGTTATTTAAACTTGGCGGTTCGTTTATACACTTAAATGCTGTAATTAAACTCCTCGAGCATCGTTTCTTCACTTGGAGAGAAAGATGGAAAATTCATATATAGGAGAGATCTTTAGTAAGTCGCATCACATAGAAATCATCAATATTAATAATTGTAAAAGAAGCTGTATTTATTGTTTATAAAAAAGGAAGTCGTTCCAGTTCGACTGTTATTTTTCACAGAGCGTATTTTCTACATCCAAATCAAGAAGAAAAAAATTATTTTGATATGTAACAACGTTTATTTTTCCCTTGGATAATAATTAATACAATCTGAAAACACATTTTTTATACTTTAAATCACATGCACTTAATCATTCTCAATAACTTCACTTCTTACTGGTTTAGGAGCAGTGAAGAAATTCCCATGAAATTGCGAATCAGGTGACGCTCTTATTCTAAGTATCCAAAAAAAAATACTATTTCAGTCAGGGCTTAAAAAAACCCGTTTTTTTTTGTAAAAGCCCAGTCCTCCTGGGTTTTTGATCTAAAACCCGGTTTTATTCAAAAATCATTTTGATATAATTCTCTATTCAAACATTGTGCCCCTATTTTTACTTTACTTTTCATAGAAGTAGGGGAGTCCTAAAAAGAGGTCACTGTGGCCTCCTAAAAAGATTCTTATTTCGCAAATTTGGAAACAGCATTGTAATATTGAAATTTTCGTCTTGATATTACATTTTAAATTAATATTGAAACTCAATTTATAAATTGGAATTATTATTGCTTATTTTGATCTCTAAGTATTGAAAACAAGAGAACAAATAGTGTGAAATTCAGGTGTAGTTTTATTTCTAATATCTAAAAAGTTGTCAGGAAAGGAAGTTGGCAACTTCTGAAACAGGTACTGGGCAAGATTAAATATTGCAAGAAACTAAATATTATAACTAAAATAAATCAATAACAATTTCTAGGTTTAGTATTGATCAAAATATTCGTTATTTTTAACTTGTTTCTAAAATAAAGGTTTTCAATGTGCAGTAAATTTTGAAAAAAGCCACTTTACCGACATAGTGGGTTTTTTTCAAGTGGGCCCGCCCGAAAAAAACCCGGGTGTTTTTTTTTTCGGGCTGGACCCGCTTTGGCAAATCCTGATTTTAGTTGATAAAATAAGTGTATAGTTTAAGACACTTGATTGTGAAACACCAAGTAACTTCTCATTAGAATTGAAGGGCCAGGGGGAAAAAAGATAAAAGTGACTAAAAAACGATTTCGAGAAAAACGAAGAACAAAGTTTGATTTCTCGTAGCTCCTTATGTAGTTTTTCGAGTTTTCATGCACATTTCGGTCGCTTCTTATCTTTTTCATCCCTTGTTGTCCTACCAGATGATACTAGTCCTTCATAGCCCCTAAATAGCGCTAATATCTCAAAATGGACGAAAAAGTAACTTTCATCTTTTTTCCCCCTATCCCTTTAATTTTCCTTTTACTTCGATGAAACTTTAGATTTTGTTCTTCTTGGGAAATCGCCTCCCGATGTCACATTTTCCCACAGTGAAACGCGAGTCCCCCCAGAGCCCGCGGAACCCTTCTCCTCCCGGAACGGAGCTAACGGAGCCGGAGAGGAGAGGAGAGAGAGAAATCCGAGATTACGGGGCAGAGGCCACGTGTTACGAAAGCCAAGGCCTCCGTGAGATCCCTGGAAGCGAGCCAAATTTTGGCGACGGGTTTTCATCTTGTCCCCGCACGTGGACACGTGAGACCTCGAAACGCCCGTCACGTGGATCACATGCTCTCTTTTCTTTTCTCTCGTGTCGTCCCCCCTTTTTGATGCTTGGCGACGGATCGCGTTTCTCCACCGCCTCGAGTTCGATTGCTCTTTCTTTTCCTTTTTCCCTGTTACTCTTTTCTCAAAAATTGCATTTTCTAACTTAGAGTAGTGTAAAAACTTTTTCATTCGTGAGGATTTTATTATCCCAAAAATCTAAGAATCATGAAATATCCCGATTTTATGTCCAATTTATGTTTACAAGTGCACTTTCGGTTCAGTTCATATAAAATTCGCGAAACTTTTTCACCCGCAAAAAAACCCGATTTCTTTATTTTCGTGAAAATTACTGCTCCGGAAAATAAAGGCTTGACAAAGAAACTTAAAAAAAAATGTTTCAACAGGAAAATTGTTTTCAAGAAATAAGTATTTGAAAAAAAATAAATCTAAAAAAGATTTTTAAAATAAATTTCTCAATCAGGGGAAAATTTTATAAACACCCTGTAAGTATAACACTTTTTTAAAAGAATAACAATATTACTGGTCTTCCTCAGGGCTCAACTTTATCTCCTCTCTTCTATAACATTCATACTCCCGATGTCTCCGTTCAACCGTGCTACTCAGAGCCTGATTACTGAATAGGCTAACTAGGCCGTGATCTAGGGCAATCACATTTTAAGTGCCCCAAATGGCTAAATATGCTTCTAGCCAATGGCTACAATTCTTTTATCGACTGCCTAAAATTACAAAGTCGGAGTATAGGGGCCTCAAAAAAGTATTTGGCCCAGGGCCCAGTAATGTCTTAATCAGGCCCTGGTGCTACTTACTATCTATGTTTGCCGACAACAATATTACCATTGCCACCCTCACTGACACAGAAATTGCACACATCTTACTTCAAGAATCATGTTTAAAAAAGTTACTTTCAGATCACGTTAAAAAAAACAATGCTGATTTAAAAGAAGGTGCTTCAACTTAAATGCTGACAAAACAAAATTATTCTCTTTTACTTCAGAAAAAGTAACTTACCATCCCAATCATACACAATGAAAATATTTTGATCACGCGAAATACTTAATACTTTGAACAACATTTTAGTTACGTTCACTTTCAATGTCATCACACGAACAAAAAAAAATATATATATATATAAAAAAACTTGCTGAATATAAAGCTAAAACTGCTATAAAATATGTTTGCTTAATTACTCCACATGTAAGACATTTATTTCAGAAAGTTTTTTTACAAAAGAACAATTCATATTTCTCTGACACATCCAAAATTATTATGTGCTGTTTAAGTGAAGGAATACTCCGCGCATTGTCACATAAATACGTCACAAATTTATAAAAACAAACTTTTAAGCGTTTTTACTTACTTGCCTAAATACCTAAGGTATTCTGCATAAAGACCTTAGTATCGAATCAAATGCAGGTTGTATTAAAATAATGTCTGTCGCTCAACACTAATCGACACAACAGAAAAGCAAGCGATTGAACCTTTTTTCATCAGTCCCACACTTTAAAGTGAATTTTAAAATCTCAGTTAACTTTATACAATTGTTGTTCTTTTTGTGATTGACCAGCAAAGAAGAAAAACTATAGTTTCGCATCATGCAATTGACTAGGTGAACAAAAGAAGAGGAAAAAAAAACGTACGCACATACACTAGAATATTCTCAAAAATCAGGAAGGAATTTTAAAAAGCAGGTTAAAATTAATAAAGCCCACGAATCCGAAGAAAGCATTTCCCGACTGCTTTTGATTTGTCTCAAAAAATTATGCTTCATACATACAGGGACGCGCCGATGGGAGGTCAAGGGAGGCCACTTTGATTTCATCGAACAATTCTCATTCGGCAAATTTTAACTGTGGTTAAATTTGAACATCGCAATTTGTTTTACTAATGCTAAATGTAGGTATGTATTATGCATGCACGGCATATTCAGAATTTACCCCTTTCCAAAAATTTCGGTTCAGGGAGCTTTTGCATGCTTTATTATTCATAACTACGCTCAAAAACATTGATGTGAAAGTGACAGCAGTTCACGATCTAGAAAGTATGTATTCAGTTCATCATTCAAATCGAGTTTCATTTTTGCATTCAACATTTATCGCCGTTGGCGAGTTTCACTTGGCGGTATTGAGGTCAGATAGCAACCCGACACAATGCAATGCAATCCTCAGAAAAAGTGCAGCCGGACTAAAGCGGTGCTTTTCCACTGTGTTTCGACACCATCATTCGCTGGCATCTGCGGCTGGATCTGATAAATTTCTTTTTCATCCCTTATCTGTTATCCGCGCTTTAGTGCATTTGTACCTCGACTATTTGTTGCTTGCATCTTTAGTTTGAACATCTGGCATGGTGCTTTCTTTGTAATTAGTGCGGTTGGATACTTTCAGAAGTAAGTTTCATGATTATACATTTTTGATTTTTCTTAATGTGATTGTTTTTGATTTGACGCTTTTCTTTTTTTAAAAATAAAACAGATCTGGAGAAGACATAAAAATTGTGGATTTTTGAATTTTATCCAGATGCTGTTGTGTGACTTTTTTTCCGAACTTTAAAATTATGTGTATACCTGAAAAAAATATATTACCATAAATCTTCATTTCGTAAATAGTGGAGAAGCTATTGAAATCGAAAAATCACCTTAAACTGCTGCTGATCATCTTCCGTACAATTGCTTTGACCTTGATTTTGATACATTTTTTTTCAAGGTTTGTGTTCCCAGCTAGACTATTGAACATTTCAAAACTGTCTTTCCAATTGTAATTTTAATCATCTTTATTTTAAATACATGCAATTGATTTTCGTTTTCCTACAACCAGTAACTATCTACTTTAAACTATTTTGCATGCATAATACTGCTTTTTATTCTTGAATTGATTCTTGAGAACCAGGGTAATTCCTGGATATTGCGTTTTTCCTACGCTTTAATTTTCTGTCTTTGGCAATATGTTATTGATTTTGAACATCGAATTTTCTTGAGTGTCAACCACAAAGTTAATTAACAACTAACAAGAGTAATACTTTAAATTTTAAATTATTGTGAATGACTTATTTTATTGATAATTTCTAGGGATGCACAGATTAATCGGCAGTACCGATTAATCGGCCGCTTTGCCGATTATTATAAATCGGCAAAATTGGTCCGATTAATCGGCATTTATTTTTTTTAATGTTATTCTTTAAAGTGTATCGTCACTTAGAAATTATGATTAATAATTTTTTTAACAGTAATAATAATCTTTACAGTTGATATAAAGTTTTTAATACATTAATTCTCCAACATAGAATAAATATACACATAGACATTGTTGCAACATCATTCATGTGTCGGTACTGTTCTCCTTAGCACAGTGTTTTTAAATAACCTCCTGTTTTCACAAAGAATAAAAGTCTTGAATTAAATTGCTACTAATAATTGAAAAATTTAAATTAAAAGTACTCCTAAATTGGAGTGCTCAACACAGACTCCTCCCCCACTTTTTTTCTATTTTTCATGTCCAGTTACCATAATTAATGTAATGTATTATTGACAATAATATGAAAATCGGTTATAAAAAGTTTGATAATATTTGGAAATTATTTTGGGAAAATCAGGAAAATGGAAAAAAAAATCTTCTCTCAGAAATAAATTACTTTCCATTTCTAAACTCGGAATTATATAAGAAAGAAAAACTGATGTTAAAATTGGTAGTATGAAAAACAATCATCCTTACCATTAATCGGCCGATTATCAACAGCCGATTAATCGGTAATCGGTCAGTTTGCTTATTGGTGTATATCTAATAATTTCACTCTCCTAAAGGAACTGATACTCGATCAAATAAGTTATAGAAAAATTCCCTTCCCATGTATGGATAATTCTCTAGATAGTTCAGTTTCAGAGAACTTAAGTTCTATACTAGCGAAATTCAACTTGTGACTCACATACGTCCTGCAATTTGGAAATCTTTTGTGAATATGTAAGAAAATGATAAATTAAAAATAAGTTTTTTAAACTTCTTTCTCCAAGTTCTCTGAAAAAATTAAAAACTATTTTTCCTTTTAGCAAACAATTTCACTCTTGACGTCGAGTATTTCTCATACCCCTGACATTTGATCCTCCCTGAAACATTTAAAAATTTGACGTATCGTTCTGCAAATTGGTAAAACATTGTCCGAATTTTTCAAGCAATTGCCTTATTTTGTTCGATCTAAATTCTAGTACCAATCTTCAAATTTTTTCTTGTTAGATTTTTTTTCCCTTTTAGTTCAAGCTTGTTGAAAGAAAAACAGATGTACAGGCAAAGTTGTTTTCACGGCAGTAATTTCCGAGAGAGAAAATTAAAATCTTAATTCAAACATTGATCGCTTAAAAAATGTGCCCTGGACCACTTTCACCTACTGTTGATCAATTTCAATTGAATTTTTAAGTTCAATAACCATTCTTCATGTTGGCCGACTAGTCGTAGTAGATTTCTACGACCTCTTTCGCTTTAATGCAGTTCACTTCCTCGATTGCGTGCGATTGCTGACTAAAATGTGGTACGATCTATAGTTTGATACTGATGGATTGCCTATACGCAGCTTAACTGGATTTGACATTTTTAAAATTTTTTTCTTAATACGGATATACGATACATTGTAAAATATAAATGTTGTTTTTACAGTATAACACAGCTAATTTTATAGTAATGTTACAGTAATAAACTGTAAAATTGCTAGTTTTACAGTTTATTACTGTGCATTTTACAGTTTTAAACTGGAACTTCTGCTGCCAGTTTTATACTGTTGTTTTACAGTATAAGACAACTAATTTTATGGTAATAAAATGTAAAATTGCTAATTTTACAGTAATAAACTGTAAAATAGTTAGTTTTAAAGTTTATTACTATGCATTTTACAGTTTTAACCTGAAACTTCTGCTTTCAATATTATACTCTAAAAACAACAGATTATTTTTTGCGGTGCAGCATTTCAAATCAGAAATCCTTGGATACAGCATTTATAACTTCACCTAAAGTATTTTTCAAAAGAACTGAAACAATCTTTGATTTTGCAAATCATTTCTGTAATATTGTTATTAAATGGGAAGATCAAGATCAAACTTGTAACCCACTCAAAGAGAGTATTATACTTAATGATTTTTTTTTTTTTTTTTTGTGCACACTTTTTTTTTTCTTTTTTCAAAACAGCGTTTATAGGCTCTTTCACCCATTATACCCAAATATCTAAATACTGCTCGATTTTTTAAAAATTTTGAAGATTCACAGAAACTCCTTTTGTGAATCTTTAAAATCTTAAAATTGAATTATTTTCTTTACTACAATTCTTTCGTTCATTCGTGTCTTAGAATTTGGACTTCTTAGTTCTGATGATCATTATCCTTTTTACTTCCTTTTACGTAGTAAAGAAAGTATTGTGATCGCGAAAAAAAAAAATCACTCAAATTTGAGTCTAAATTTTGATTTTGCTCACCCCCGAATGAATGTTCAGTAGTTTTTTCGACCTGTCAGCACGCGCATATGTACCTACCAATATATAAACAGCCGAAAAATCCTTTTCAACCACCCCCGAGTTAATTACGACGAGTTTTCTCGTGACGTCTGTATGTACGTATGTGAGGATGTATGTGCGTATGCGTGTCGCATAACTCAAAAACTATGTGCCGTAGAAGCTTCTAGCTTGGTGTGTAGGCTCTGAAGATGTTCTAGTTGTGCACCTCCCCTTGTGGTTGCATTCGAATGTTCCCAAGAGGGTGTTTTACCCGTTTTTGGGGTAAATCAGTGTTAATTTCAATCCAGACTCAAGTGATATGAATTAGCGCGACCACTTGGCGATATGTCGCCAAAGTTTTGGTCGCCAAGTGTTTTACGCCAACTTGGCGAGATATAACCAAGTTGGCGACAAATTTGGCGAAAAATTATTTTTTGAATTTGGGTTCAAGTTGGCTATTGGCGATATTTTGCGAAAAATTCACTGAATGATATTAAAATCAGCAATATTTAGAAAATTAACCATTGTAAAATATTTTTTGCATTGTTTCGTGGCAGATTAGGGTAGTAAATATTTGAATTGTTACCTTGCTCCCTCCAAGCACTTTTTTTAACACTTAAGGCAACTACTAAGAATTTTACACGTAAAAGGAAGTAGTGTGGGATCCATACCAGATTTTTTATATAGTTTCACTGTCCCATATCCATTGCCCTATTGCACAAGCGGTGCACTTAACAGAGGAACAAAAGAGGAGCCCAAATCTATGCGAAACTAGTACCCAGGGGTGCCCATAGGGGGGATTATGGCGCAAGTTGCACCATCAAAAGTTTTGGGGGGGATTTTTTAAAACTAATTTATTTGTTTAAATTATTTATTTTATTTTTTTAAATTAAATTATTCATTAATTTTTTTATTTAAATTATTTCTTTATTATTATTTTTTTATTTACTTATTTATTTGTGTGTGTGTGTGTGTGTGTGTGTTCTTGGAATGTCTGAAAAGGGGAAGAATTATATTCTGCGTATAACTAGTAATTTAAAAAAAATGAATATAGAAAAAAACAATAGTTATAATTAAAAAAAACACATAAATAATATTTATAAAATTAATATTTAAAAAAAATAAAAAAGAGGGGTAAAAATAAAAAGTACAAGAGGGTTGTGAAAAAAATTTTTTTTTTTTTTTTTGGGGGGGGGGGGAATTTGCGCCATTAAGCTTGGGGGGGATAGGCACCCCTGTTACTACCACTCTAATTCGTCTATATAAGCTACTACTAAAACCCCTTTTTCCTACTCTCTCGCTTCGATCTCAAGGAGTTTGAGATAAATTATGCAATACGCTCTCTAACACTAGCTCGCAGAAAAAAATATATTGCTTCTAAATTTAAGTCTATTTTTTAGAGTTACAGATAAAAACGAATGCATTTCATCATAGTTTCGGAGAAATTTGCCCGATGCTCCCAGTTCAGAGATTGCTTTATCTTCAGCTGCTGGTTCAGAGTGCAATGCGAAAGCGATATAATAATATGCTCCGTTTTTTCCGGCATGCGTTGGAAGCTCTTTCTGCTAGTATTTCTTTAACCTATTGATAAATCCGTTGATTCTCTCCCGAGTTGCCATAGCGACTGAGATAACCTTTCGCAAAAAGCTGCCAAATCGCAAGGACCGAAGTTTCATTTCGCGACATTGTTTTCCATGCGTTCACGAGAACTCATATTGATAACGAAATGTTGCTCACATTTTTGGCAAGGAATGGAAGGAGGAAAAAAAATAAAAAATAGAAGCACTCTGCAGATCAAAGTCTTATTTTTACGGAAAAGGATTTAAAAAAAAAAAAATGTAAGCTGCATGATACGAAATAGCTCTGTTTTACAATGTTTATAAGTTGAAGATATTTTTATATTGCTAATAAATCTTCGCTTCAGAGCAGCAGTATTATACCTTATACGACAGGAATAAAAGTAAGATATCCTACAGTTGCTTTGAGGCGACCGGCGTATATATATTTAATTCTTTTTAAACTAATCGGAAATAATATTTTCTTCAATACCATTTTTGATCGGCTATGATTTCAACGTTTCTTACTTCCATCTAAAAATGTTATGCATAAAAAGTTTCGTAGTTTTCGTAAAGAGTTTCGAATTATATTGCTTGCTTTAATAGACTCCCACTTAAAACTTAGGAGGGGGGAGTAAAACCGAGTTTTTACCCCACACAAGATCCCCTAGCCGATTAACACCCACATCAGTATTCTTACTGCTATCCTTATTTTCTTTCGAAAGCGCGACGGCACGCCCACATTCTAACAAATCAATAAGACGGAAGAAAAAATAAGTTCTTGCGTTTTGACTTCTGTTACTTGACTGAAATTCACATCCCTGATTCAGCCTCCGCTTCGTCTGTTAGGGTTCATCCCACGTGATACACATTCTTTGTCGACAGCTAATAGAGATAACTGCCGGAAGAAATTCGATGCCTTGAAAATACCATGACCAGATTCAGAATGAACCGGGAAAATTCGTTTGTTTGAAAATGCGTTCGCAGTAGTTTAACATTTTTTAAAGTCGTTGAATTAAATTTATTTGTGTATAAAAATTGATAGAGCCTTGTATAGAGCAGGCAGTTTTTCAACCTTTTCCTATACCCAAATATCCTATTTTGTGTATTATCATCTTCGGGTACCCCAAGCAAAAATATTTTACTTTTAATAAAATTAGTAAAATTTGTTAAAGCTTAACGGTGAAACTGCTGACGTTTAATCACAAATGTATAATTTATATGAAAAACAACAACTTTTTATTTTAATGCAAATTTAATTACACAGTTTCCGTTATTGGAACTAAAATTTTAAAACCCTCAGGAAAATAAGAGAGAGAACTCTGGGCTTGTTTTTGTTTGCAGAGTTTATCAATATTTGAAGCTGAAAGTCATTAACAAGCTTCACAACTTTGAGTTAAATGATAAATTTTTCTCACGAATATTCATGAGGAGAAAGGAATACTTTTGGGTTAAAAAAAACGTTGTTTGCACTCATATGCTAATTTTACTTTAATTTTTTCATCAATATTTGAGCAATATTAGCATTGAACTCAAGAAGGAGATAAAAACTACATAAAAATGCGCAAGATTTAAAAAAAAAGAAACTTTCACACGCAGTACTTAAGTAATTATAAATTGCAAACACATGTACTGTCTGATTTTGTCAGGTAAAACCTTGCACGTATTTACGCATGCGTTTATTTCAATTTAAAGAAAAGAAAAAAAACCGTTTATTGTTATTACACGCAAGCTATATGGCAAAAAACGCTCATGGTGCAATTCCTGGTAGGAAGCAGATTCTAAGATAAAACACGGTGTGAGTTAAATAAGAGTTGGATAAAAGCGTTTTGAAATTCGTAAATATTAGAGGATTTTCTGCAATATCGGATTTGAGATTTGAGAGCATCTGCTAGTGGACTATTTTCTTTCTTTCTGTTTTTTTTTTTCTTTTTTCTCTGGCTACCTCAGTCTATTCGTACACTGCCAAAAATGATCTGTTGTTTTTACAGTATTATACTGGCAGCAGAGGTTCCAGTTTAAAACTGTAAAATGCACTGTAATAAACTAAAATTAGCGATTCTACAGTTTATTACGGTAGAATTAGCAATCTTGCAGTTCAGTACTGTAAAATGAGCAATTTGACAGTTCATTGCTGTAAAATTAGCCATTTTTACAGTTTATTATCATAAAAAATAGCTGTAATATAGTGTTAAAAACAACATTCATTTTTTACAGTGTAGTCCCAAAAGAGTTCGTAAAAATGGACAATTGCAACTACTTCATTAACTATGAACGCATTTACAAAAAAAAAAATAACCTCATTTCCATTTCAAACAATAAATCGCTTCCTGATTTAACGATAACTAAACTTTATCAGACAGGATTGTTTACACCAAATGTGTTCCTCCCATTTCTTTCATACAAAACATTCATGGACGTGTTACTCATTGTTTTTTTTTTTCGTTCCAGGACCCAATGTCTCACCGAATCATCGAGAAGCGGCGCCGGGACAGGATGAACAACTGCCTCGCTGACCTGAGCCGCCTCGTGCCGACCAATTACTTGAAAAAGGTACGCCAACTCACCTGCACCTGTTGCACTCGTATAAATAATCAACTGATTATAATAACGCTCAGATTGTTAATATTTCAAGTCAAATAAGAAATGTCACCTTGGGAGATGAGTATTCATTAACTCACGTAGGCGAATTTTTCGAGAGTCAATCCACGTGTCATCCATCCTTTAATTATATTTCAATCTGTGAACGGTTGCCAGAAATGTTTTTTTATGGAGGGATTTTCATTTATTTTACACATACGCAGATAAATACAGATGGAAATATGTAGATAAGCTGATACATTTACGTCGCCTCAGAACTACAGCAGGATATATTTTACTTAGATTTCTATGATAATTGGTTGGTTGTGTTAGGTTTTTTGGTGCAAGAACCTTAACAGGCTGCACTACGCCAAACGATAGTTCTGTAGAACATCGGGAATCAGATTTTTCAAACATTTCCGAAACAAACACACATACGAAGCTTAAAATTTTAAATTATAATGCGAAAAAAAGAACTACCAAATCACTTTAAATAAAAATAGAAACACAAATAACAAAACAAAGACAAAACAGAAACAAGGGTAAAGAAAACACTAAATTAGACACATCTATTGAAGAAAGGGAAACGAATTAGGATGGAGTGATAATTTCTAGGATAAAGGGTCTTGCCGTTGCTCTAAGGTAAAAATATGTAGATAGATAAATAGATTTTTTGTAAAATACATAGGCATAAAAAATAGAAATAAATATAGACAATTATCAACTGATGTATAGCTTAATCCATTTAACATTTTTAAGAGTATATTTTCACTTTATTCACGTATTTATTTTAATGGTGATATATTCGAACATAAGAAACGATTATGTATCATCATATGAAGTATAACCTTTCTGAAACAATTTTTGTGAACTGAAAAATAATGGCTGGTTTGCAGCACGTACAAATCTTTATTTTCTAAATACAGGAAAACTTTGAGATATAGCTGTTGCTTGATACATTGTTTAAGATTTATCACCTTGCTGGATACAATTCCTTTCTTTTTCCACCAAATATGAAAATACAACACAGATAGCGTTAGAAATCTTTCTAGTAGGCAGTATTTGCACCAGTTGATAAGAACAAAAAATGCATATGGTTATCTGGCTGCGTAGTTTGCATTTCTCATTATTTGACGAGCTTTGTAAGTTGCTTGTAAATTGATTTAAAAAAATATCTACAAGAATTTACTTTTTAGAATAATTAAACGTAACTTTAAGAAGGTTGAAACAAGTTTTGAAGCAGATTGTTGTCGCTATTAAGCGACGAAGTAGTGGGGAAAAAATTTCTCTCCAAAAGTTAACACTTTACCGACCGGGCGTCGATTAATCGACGTTTTGTTCCCAGCGCTTACCGACCGGGCGTCGATTATTCGACTTTTGCTCTCCGGCGCTTACCGACCGGGCGTCGATTAATCGACTTTGAACCGATCTGTGGTGACTTAAATTTTGTTACCCTACAATAACACGAAGCGTACAATTTTACCAGAGTTTAAGAAATGCACATATATCCCCGCGCGTCAGTCTAGGCCACAACCGAGTCGGTGTCTTGGACGATCTGCAGCTGAGCGGGCGGTGAAAGGGCATAGGATGTTCGAATCGCTACCGGTCGGTAAAGTGTTAATGCTATATTTTGCGAAATCTGTACGATAAATACCCTCAACTAGACTACAGTTTTGGCTCCTTTTCAAGCCCTTTGCAATTAAATGCAATTGTTTGTTAGCAATGAACATATAACAAAAATTCGAACTTTCGCCCACAATGTTTACCCTGTAAACCGATTACATGTAAAGAAAAAAACCTTAGATTACAAATTTTTCAAAACCTATTAAAATCTGAAAGATATTTGACCTTTTTTTTATTTAAAGCGATTGTTTTATAATTATTTTTCATCATTTCTATTTTATCCTTTGCAATTTGATGGGATTCAGTTCAGAACAAATTTCTTATTCATATGTGTGTGATAAAACCTGTAAGCAGATTATGGAAGATTTATCATGGTGCTGATGTGTTGATTCGTTGCCAAAACTTCCTACTTATTTTGCAGCAGATTTGCACAAATAAACATAGTATACTTAGCTAAAACAAAAGTACCCTAACAAAAAGTCTCCCTTGCCTTCCCAACTATAATGTGAATATAAAAAAAAATTATCAAATAAGTAATCCATTGGCTATGTATATAGTATGAATGACTTCTTCCCATGTTTCTATTCGTCACATTAAAATCCTGTAAATAGGTCATAACTATATCTTGTTTTCATTGATTCTGCAGGGTCGTGGAAGGATTGAAAAGACAGAAATAATAGAGATGGCTATTAAGCACCTGAAACACTTACAAGCTCATCCTTGTAAAGATCCAGGTAAGTTGCAGACAATAATAATAATAATATATATATATATATATATGTGTGTGTGTGTGTGTGCGTGTGCGTGTGTGTGTGTGTGTGTGTGTGGAATAAAATAAATGGTTGATATTTTTGGGTATACAATCGAAAGTTTCTGAAATGTACGAACTTAACTCTCGCGAACTCTACGTAATTCATCATTACGTAATTTAGTAATAAAAGACCAAGACTGGAATTGGTATTGCTAAAGATAACTCTTCGCTTTCTGATATACATAGAACAAGTTTTCTATTTCAGATAAATATTGTGGACACTAAAACGCAAATGTTCAATATTCAACATTTAAAAATTTATTCTCAATATTTAGAAAATTATTTGTGAAATCACTAGCCTTGTCAGAATTGACCTTCTGGGTAAAGATTTTTGGTTATAACGGTGGTTACATCGTATATGTACCTAGATTATCTCATAAGAATTGATAATGAGTGCTAAAAACTAGTTCTGAGGGATTGAATCCTCATTCTCGCTGTACTTTACACGAAATCGCTTAGACCAAGAAAAAATAAGCATTACTATGAAGAAACTCGACGGCATCGTAAGCTTCAACATTTTCCAGAAGCCCGAATATATATTACTGTTAGACTCTAACGAAGCACAAACTGATGTCTCCATAAGCGAGAACATTTGTCTAAGGAAGCGCTAGTGTTGTCATGTTCTGTAATTGTTTTTAAAATTGTTTACACAGAGTAACAGTAAGACATCTAATCAGAGAACTAACAGTAAGATACTGTTGCTTTGAGTAGATGATTTTGTTTCTTGAGTTTTTGTAGAACTAAATCATTTTTTTCTTCTCCCCAAAGGGCACTGCGAAGTGGCCAAAGCGACGGAGCAGGATCACAAGAGGCAGTACCGCCTCGGCTACCAGGAGTGCATGTCGGAGACGGTGAGATTCATGGTCGAGTCTGAGGGACTCTTCTCCGGGGATGGTGTTTGCGTCAGACTCATCAACCACCTGCAGAAACATTACGACAAAGTAGCTGGAGGTAAGGTTCAGCAACTATCTGCTTCTTTTGCACTGAGTGACAAACTATGGAGTAATCTGTTTTGAAAATAAATTAGAATTACTAATGAAATATAATCTACTCGCAATAACTTGAAGTCTTATATCTTGAGTATTCCTTTGTTTGGAAATTTTCAGTGGGTCCCAAACTCTTCAGAAAGCTGTGGGACTATTTTGAAAACAATTTTTTTTAGCAATGTGCGTCTGCCAAGCTTTCTTCTTAATGCATTTTTAAAGCATTTGAAAACAAAAATGGTTAACTATAATGAATCAGTGTACTTCAATTTGTTGCAGTTTTTTCAACGCTTTTTACTTTAATTTGTGTCTTAAATAGAATTGAGCACTATACACGTCACATAACTTCAACATACTTTCTTTTTAAAGTAAGTGACAAATCTGACATACCTTAAAATGTGACGTATCATACTTTATTTAAATTATCATTCGTTGGTTTATTTAACTGGAAACTTCACGAAATAATTGATGTTTATATCGGAATAGAACTCGTGAATGTCTGCTCACAAAATCTGATTAGTTGTTCTTGTTTTAGGTTTATGCTACACACAAGCCTTGGGAATGATGGTTTCTGAAGAATCAAAATCCACCATACATATGGAAGTTGAAAACACCAACTCTTGTTTTGCTTCCGAATCTTCTCCCAATGGAACGATGATGTCGGACAGTCATCGTGAATCTCCTTACCCATACGAAAACCGTAAACCAGAAATGCAGGACATGAAACAAGAAACCGAGATGATCGGTCACAATTCTCATCCACCTACTTGCGAAGAGCCACCTCCGCCGGTCAAAGTGACCAGCCAACTCCGCGAAATGCTCCAGAACCCGGGGGTACCGAAGGAATCCTCTTCTAGGTGCAGCAGTGTCAACGGCAGCCACCCTGCCACCAGAAACATTTCGCCCCTGCTTCACCCGACACCAGTGACTGTGACTGTAACCCCCAGCAGCAACAATGAACCCAGCCCCAAGCACGAAGAAGGGTATTACAAGTTCAAGAACAGCATCCAGCACAGGTTCAATGCGGATCTGAGGCACAACAACCCGTCCTCGCCGACAGACAGCCATACTTCAGACAGGATGTCCTTGCCCGAGGAGGACCATAACAACAACAATCCCAAATTTCACATTTCCGAAGCGTCTCCTCTGCGCCCGGGCAGTTTGAACCACAACAGCAGTGACGAACGGTTGGGCCACAACGGTACCGGTACCTTGCAGCCCGCTCTCTTGAGCAATGGCCACGCTTTCTCACACTATTCTCCTAATCATTCAGCCCCTTCAGAACTCTCAGTCAAGATTCCAGAAAGGAACCAGGACGGCTACTCGAATCCTACATACAGTGCTCCATCTCACTGGGACTCGCATGCTGAGACCGCCAGTAGCTGCGGCTCGAATCCTAGCCCATCCCCAACAGCCGCAAGATCTTGCAATGGCAGCAGTTCTGGATACAGCACGAATGGGGACAACATTCCGAACGGACCCAAGGTGAAATCGAGTCATTCTCCTGTTCTGTCTCCTTATTCACACACCCCAGACAGAATGTCTAATCGAAGCCCGAGTCCAGTGCAAGGACCTGGGGTTCCCATCTTCGCTCTCCATCCCAAAGGCACCTTTTATGTCCCATTGACAATCGACTCATCGCTTTTGATTCCTTATCTGATAGGCTCAGACGATATAGCTCCGGTGCTGCATCCTATTAGCATATGCATTAATCTCAGCAACCATTCCATGAAGGTAGAAAAACTGAATGGTGCGACGTTCCATCACAGACCTCATTCTTCTTTCATCATGGAAAAGTTCCACGATCGCCTCATGTACGCTGATCGCCACCCTTTTTATCCCTGCCCAGTGAGTCCTGTAAGAAATGGCTGCTCTTGAAATCACTCACCTCCTAGACATTTCGCGATTTTTTGAAGCAACTTTTTCCAATTGTTGATTACCACATATGCCGGTCATAAAGAACATTTCAACAGTACCGTCGAGATGATCTAGGTTTGCAAGATGTGCAATGAATTTCAATAACGATTTGTCTCAACTCTTGTCTACGATTTCGTGATCATTGTCAGAATCTTAGAAACAGTTTGGATTGATAATCCAACTCTTCTAATCTGACAGAAATGGAGTAACTTTTGTCATCATATGATCCAACTGGAAAATGCCAAAGTAGAGAGGAAAATATGTACATATTCTTTGCTGTATACAGTGTATAATTTGCAAAATGTATATTTCATTTGAGTTGCGAAGACATTGTTTCATGAACTGAAAAGTATCTCCATGGAGATTCTTATTTTTTGAATATCTTCTGAGTAAGAGAAAGTTACTTGTGCTTTCAAATTCGGCACATATGGGTTTGTGATATTTTGTGAATTAAATGCTTGTTGCAATTTTTTAAAAGGAACCCACATTAATTTGAAATGTTGTACTATAATTTATTTATAAGTGTTGAGAAACAAAATGACTCGTAACATTTTAAAAGAGTAATGATGCTTTTTAAAATCTTCGTAACTTATTTATTAATATGGACACACACACACATTTTTTGGACTTCATGTTGCTTAGTCTTGTTCGATAAAATGTAAAATTTTGCAGGAAAGATTCCTTGGTGTTCACTTCTTATCTTTAACATTTTCATTGGATTTTAATATTTTTTTTTCTCAAAATGTTTACTTACAATAAACATGTCAAAAAGCTCACAATTTTCTCCTAAAGTTTGTAAAACGTAAACCAGCGTTCATATACTGTAATGTTACAAATTAATCTTAAAGACGCGATACGAGATATAAATTCGAGCAGTTTACACATTTTTAGGAATTATAAATTCAAATATTATTTATTATAAAAATGTAAGAAACAAATTTCAGAGGTACATTACTGAAAGAAATACTGAACAGAGCTTACGCACAAATTGCTTAATGTTAAAACGTTTTACATGTTCCTCTAAAGCTTAAACAACCTTGAAAAGTATCTGGTATAAAAAAAATAAGTCTTAATCCCTTTTAACTACAATTTATTTTTAATTGACACTGCTCATTAGATAATTAAGTTTTCCTACATTTAAAATGAAGGTCTGACATAGAAACTTGGATTTGTTGAACGTGCTATCAGTAAAAATGTTTGTTTCCCCCATTTATATCAAATTTTTCGTTTTTTCAAATAAGACTTACATATGAGACAGCAAAAAAGCATCAACTCTCAATTTCTAGCGAGTGCAGTTATTAATGTTGATTTGCTCAAGATAAGAGTTCATGAGGAGCTGGACTCCTCATTTCAAGTAGTTAAATATTAGTTTTGATATTTCTGATTAGAAAATGAATTGTGAACATCTTGCGCAAAACTACTCTCCTCCCCCTACTCCTAGAACTCGAGGAATATATTCCATAAAGAAACACTAAAAGGAAAACAAATAAAATTATGTAACACTTAAACATAGATCTAATATAACTAGATGCACAAATCCGTAAAAGTCACTGGCTGCCATAGAACTTCAAGTAAACGTACCAGAGCGTAGCTTACGAAGTTGCAACCACTGATACAACAGCGGATACAATGCTGTTTGCTTCCTAGTAGTCTCCGTCAAAAGTTGTTCGTGCCACTGGGGCGCTCAGCAACGTATGCGCTTTTTGGACACTTGCCCATCTACTCCTTGCATCTCGGCCATGGAACCCTTTTCACATTGTGTATCTAGTTGATACTACACCAGTGCACTTTTATTACTTTCATCGAAAAGTGCCTTACTGCTGACTTTATCAGTTCCATCTCGGGATTGTTCAAATTCTATTATCTTTTCGTCTGACTTTGCTTATGATTTTCTACTAAACTTTAAAAACAAATGTGGGTTTCTTTTAACATTTAATTGTGCGGAAAGTGAAGTGCTGTGATTAAAAATATTTTGTATGAAGATCAAAAGACCGTTTTTTGAAAGTTCTTGAGTGAACAGAACGCATACAAACGCGTTAAGCCTGTATAACATGAAATAGCTCTTCAGTCAGTTCTCTTTTTACTTGAAAAAATTTAAGATGTCTTTTGAAATTTTTATTGTAAAAAAGATTGTCTATACAAGAGTTTGTAAAAAGTGTTGTAAAAATAAAATATTTGGAGTGCCAATAATTTTGTTGACTTTTTTCTTTGATTATTTATTGTCTATTGTTATGCTATGTTTTATTTTTTCTTTTGATTGCTGAGCACAAAACAGCAAAAAAACCAAAGTAATCTTTAGAAAACTAAATCTGTTTTGAGATTAAATTTCTGCTTAAGCCTCTACTCTGAAATCAGTTATGTGAATCAGTGAGCCTGATACAAAAAAAAAGTATGGAAGTACAGTACACTACCGATTATTCGCGGAATTGGGTTGTCACGGGTATCGCGGATAATCCAAAAAAAGCGTAAAATAAGGGGTAAAGAAGATAAAAAATGCCTTTCACTTAAAAATAATTGCATTACACCTAAAACGTGATATGTACAAACAGTGACGGTAGGCAAAGCATAAAAAAATATTTGTACTTGAGGTTCTCAAGCATTTTAAATCTATAAAGAAGTGGTATATACGATAACGCCCAGGGAAAATAATTTATTGGATGAAGTACACCACACTCTTAGGTAAGAAATTGAAAGAAAAAACGAAATTTAAATTCGTGCTTTTTCGACTAAATCAGTTAATTGTGTTTGCTTCTTTCCAAAGACCCTCAAGGATAATCGAGAGTTTACTGTATGTGAAATTTAAAACTTTCGGGCCCTAAGATTTAGAATTTACCCTTTGGATTTTGAAAGTCACCTTGATAGTTTGAGTTAGTAATATAACCTCAAAGAGAGTGAAATAAAAGCTGCATCTCTAGCTCATTTAGTTATTGGTTAGAATTCAAATGATTGGAACATTATTGATCGGATTACTGTAAATTTAGTTCCAGAATTGAAACAATTTTTTTAAATTTATTATGTAAGAATATGCATAAAAAATCGATGTTTTAAAAGATCTATGTTTTCTGGCCGATGTATTAATACCATCGATGTTTTAATTGTGAAGATCGATGTTCTTTGATGTCGCACCACTACTCCAGATACAACAACTCCAAGGCAGCTATCCAACTAAAATGAGTTCATTTATACACGAAGGTCACACGATTTTTCTATAACAGCAATAAACGAATAGCTATGAAATGATGAAATACTTATAAGCGATATCTAACTTTTTTTCAAGGGAATTCAAGGAAATTCATCAGAAGTTTTTGAAATCACGAGTTTTTTTAAAGATACGCTTAAATACTACTCACTTTTATAATACTAATTTGACTTAATCCATATCACTCACGAATTCTTCAGCCAAATATTCAAATCGATTTTTTATTGCTATATAATTTCAAAAACAAATTTATTAATTTTAATTCAATGTTATTTCAAAGCCAAATGCTAAAAGAGCGTTGCGTGCAATAAAAATGAGTAATATAGCTTAACTATTTTTTTAACTGTTGAGTTTTTTTCTTTTTTATGCATAAGATGTCAAAGTTTTAAATCAGTGATTTTTATCGATATTTAAACGTGATTTCTTTTAAAGTATTAATTTAAAATGTTTTTTAAATAAAAGCTGTTTTTAAAAAAAGTTCTTTCTCTATATTGATTTTATCTCTAGGGTATTCTCAAAAGGACCTTTTTTAAAAATTGTTTAAATTCTAGACCTTTACTCAACTCGGAAATCCAAATTTTTAGTCAGTGGCCTGAGGATACGTTTAGATTAGACGCTCCTTTTTTTATTCGAAGTATGAAAATGCAAGACTTTTTTTAAGTAAAGAAAAAAAAATGAAGAAATCTTAATCCATTCGGCTAAAAAGTGGGTGTGAAGAATAATCCTAGAAGTTAAGGCCTGTTTACAAAAGGGTAGTTATTTGTTAGAAGGTTTTAATTAATATATTTTGTTATAAACAACTACATGCATAAATACCACTTCAAATAAAATTAAAAAAAAAAAAAAACAAACAGAAATGCTTCAACTATTTTGTTTTAAGCATTAAAGAAAAAAAAGCGTATTTATTATTTTTACTAATGACTTTTGTTTTTTTTTAATTAGCTATAAAAAAAACTTAACATGTTATTGCTATATACGAGTTTTTATATTTAAAAATTAATATATTTTGTTATAAACAACTACATGCATAAGTACCACTTCAAATAAAATTAAAAAAAAGCAGAAATGCTTCAACTATTTTGTTTTAAGCATTAAAGAAAAAAAAAGCGTATTTATTATTTTTACTAATGACTTTTGTTTTTTTTTTAATTAGCTATGAAAAAAAAACCTAACATGTTATTGCTATATACGAGTTTTTATATTTAAAAATTAATATTCGTTATAAAACAAGAAGTTCTGTCAAGAACTAAACGAGCCTACTTTCCCGTACATCGACATCGGCATTCTAGCATCTAATCAATATTCTCTTGAATATCTGAAACTGAAAATTATGTCAAACATACCTTTATAGCACTTAAAGCTGATTTCTAAAAGCAAAATATAACCCTCTAATCAGATGAAATGGACACGTAAAAAGTAAATAAACGAGTAAATAAAGTTTTGTCTCAACTTTTAAAGAATGTAACTGTTATACTTCTTCCGTAGAAAAATTTCACAATCTTTTTCAAAAGAAAAAATCTGGTATGGACCCCACACTACTTCCTTTTACGTGCAAATTTCTTAGTAGTTGCCTTAAGTGTTAAAAAAGTGCTTGGAGTGAGCAAGGTAACAATTCAAATATTTACTTCCCTAATCTACCACGAAACAATGCAAAAAATATTTTACAATGGTTACTTTTCTAAATATTGCTGATTTTAATATCATTTAGTGAATTTTTCGCAAAATAACGCCAATAGCGCCAAGTTGAACCCAAATTCAAAAAAAAAAAAATTTCGCCAAATTTGTCACCAACTTGGCGATATGTCGCCAAGTTGGCGTCAAACACTTGGCGACCTAAAGCTTGGCAACATATCGCCAAATGGTCGAGCCAATTCATATCACTTGCGTCTGCATTGAAATTAACACTGATTTACCCCTAAAAAGGGGTAAAACACCCCCTTGGGAACATTCAAATGCAACCACAAGGGGAGGTGCACAACTAGACCATCCTCAGAGCCTACATACCAAGCTAGAAGCTTCTACGGCATATAGTTTTTGAGTTATGCGACCCACATACGCACACACGTACATACAGACGTCACGAGAAAACTCGTCGTAATTTACTCGGGGGTGGTCGAAATTGATTTTTCGGCTGTTTGTATGTTGTTAGGTACATATGCACGTGCTGACAGGTCGAAAAAACTACACGACATTCATTCAGGGGTGAGCAAAGTCAAAATTTAGACCGAAATTTGAGTGAAATTTTTTTCGTGATCACAATACTTCCTTTACTACGTAAAAGGAAGTAAAAAAATAATAAATAAAATAAAAGTACAAAGAACATCAAAACACATTTTATCAAAGAAAAAAAAAACCTCGTTCGTTAATAAAATGTCTCGAATTTTATTTTTAATCCGTTGCCAGTTATTAAATATAAATAAAGAATAAAATGCTCTAGTGAATGAACAATTTTTGTAATCAAAAAAAATACCGTCTGCCAAAAAATAAATAAATAAATAAATAAATAAATAAAAATAATAATAATTAATTAAACAAAAAAAAAGAATAAATAAACAAAAAATCGTCTGCCCAGTCAGTCATTTTTTTCTGAGCCTGCATTTCCGCCATGTTTGCGGAGTCGGAGTCGGAATCAGAGTCCTCACAGAAGATTTTTCAGAAAAGTACTTAACATACATTTTTTATCAAAACCGTTTTCTTACAAAGTTAGTTTGAAGGAAATCCGCCTTTAAGTTCAGAATCAACATTCAATTTAAATTTCCCAGTAGGCGCTCATGTTAAAAAATTTTCTGAACGGTTCATCATTGAACGAAAAATAGTTCAAATTGAAAAGTGAAATATGGGAATGAGTCTCTTCGAGATCTTTCGAACAAAACAAGTTTATTCAATTCAGACGGTTCACTTAAAAGTTATTAGTTGGAGAAAGGTTGCTTGAACCGTTCAATGTTGAACGAAAAAATGTTCACATTGAAAATTTAAATACGGTAATGAAGTATCCTTGCCGAGATCTTTCGAACAAAAAAAAGTTTGTTTAAATCCAACTGTTCACTCAAAAGTTATTAGGGGTGAGAGCTTGTTTGAACAGTTCAATGTTGAACGAAAAATCGTTCAAATCGAAAATGTAGATACGGGAATGAAGTATCCTTGAAAAGATCTTTCGAACAAAAAAAAGTTTGTTCAAATCGGACTGTTCATTCAAAAGTCAGTATCGCGGGACCGGTTGTTTGAACGGCTCAAAGTTGAACCAAAAATTGTTCAAATCAAAAAATCAAATATGGGAATGAGCTGTACTCGCTGATATTCATGTGATATTCAAGAAATTCTTCAATTAAAAACAGGAGTATCCCAATCACAAGATTGGGTATTGCTTATAATATAAATATTTAGAGCTCATTTATGTTAATTAATTTCTCAAGAAAGTATTTAGTGCTTTATAATTATGAATGCATAATGTTCAGGCATCAGAGAAATACTTTTTCTTGTTTTCATCAATTATCTAATTTATTATTCAATGATTTAATAAATTAAATTTTATGACATATTGAGTAGCTAATACAGCTAATAATAAATATATAATTATTTTTTGGTTTAATTAATTTTAAGTCCATGAGAGGGGGAACAAAAGCATATGGTCGTCGCGAAAAACATGCATATACTGTCAGCAGGATATCTCTTAATGGGAGAAATAACCAAAAGTAAACTCTTTTCCTGTGAATAGCTAACATATCAGTGGCTTGTTTAAAAAAAAATTAAAGTTTCTACTGCTCCCCCTTTATGAGAAAAATGGCTGCCAAGATGGCCAAAAACGCATTTTTTGCCTTATGGCTTATTTTTAAGCTAAAATATTTCCAAGAAGGAGTGAGAAACCCAAAAAATTTATTACGTAGCAATTTACAGGGAGGACCTGTACACTACCAGAAAGTGAGAAAACCTTTGGTTTTGTTTGCCTTTTTTTGTAATAAATGCCTGAATTTTAGCAAAATCTGCAAAATCAAGTTTTTGTGGTGACAACTTCAAAGAGCCCTGTACCTTGGCAATTTTCATTATGAACGTTCTAGTATTTTTTTTTTTTCAGAATGCCTGGAGTAACTAGTTTCCATAGATATCTAACACTTTTATTTTGCATGAGTACGATTTTTTATAAAAAATTATTAAATAACATCACTTTTTTAGTATTTTGACGTGGCGGACAAACTTTGAGGGCATGTATCTCAGAAAATAAGTGGAGCAGGTAACTTTCCTTTTGGGCTTTTTCATACCTCTATACCATCAATCTGTGTACCAAATTAAAAAAAAATCCGAGTCGATCGTGCGACCCCCATTCGGTGATTTGGTATGGAATCGCTCCTATTTATTTTTTTAACTTGGCGATATTTTTTGGACTTGGCGATATTTTTTCGATGCATTAATCTACTTTTCATACTTTTTTCGTCTTTCTTTTATTTTTAACGGGAAAGTAGGCTAAAAACGAGCATATAACAATAATCGGTAAATAATTTCAAAATTCAGTAAGAAGTAGTGGGACATTTGCTTTTGCTTCTTGATTGAAAATAATTGAACATTTCTATCAAACTTAATAACAGGAAGCTCCTCTTAAGGTAACAATTTCATTTGCAGTTCGGTAAGAACGTTAGGTGTATTTACTATAAATGTGATTAAAATACCAATTTCACAGCAGAGATGTGGGGGCAGATGATGTGCTTGTAAAAATATGAAAATCTCGCAGTACACTCTTATATTAAAGATTCCAGGACACCTAACATCTCGCAGTACACTCTTATATTAAAGATTCCAGGACACCTACACTGTAAAAAATAAATGTTGTTTTTACAGTATAATACAGCTAATTTTATAGTAATAAAATGCAAAATTGCTAATTTTACAGTAATAAATTGCATTTTACTTCTTTAAACTGGAACCTCTGCTGACAGTATTATACTGTTGTTTTTACAGTATAATTCAGCTAAATTTTACGGCAATAAACTAAAATTGCTAACTTAAAAATAAGAAACAAAGATTGCTAGTTTTACAGTTTATTTTTTTGCATTTTACAGTTTTGAATTCAGACCTCGGCTGCCAGTACTATACTGAAAAAACAACAGCTCATTTTTTTGCAGTGTTCATAGTCACAGAATGTTACATCTTATTGTTCAAGATGTAATATTCCGTGTCTCTCTTCAAGTCAACGACTATCGATAGTTCAACACAGACGATGTCTCATTTTAAACACAATTCTGACTATTCTTGTGTAAGAATTTCAACATTGACGTATTTGCTGTTACAATTTATGTGGGCGAATGTGGGGCAAAGTGAAATAATTAAAACAACTCCTTTATTTTAAAATAAACAAAATGGAAATTTGCTCTGCAAATCAGTGTACATAAAGAAGGAATAATGTGTTTTATAATACAATCGGTCCCGGTCCGATCATATAGAGGAAGCCCAGTCGATCGAAGATCCACCGTCTTCATTAATGGTGGCTGGGGGACGTTAAAATTGTTCGTGGTCGTAAAATTCTCCAAGTGAAACGATACCTCTGGTGGGATGCTGGGCCAAGGGTTTGCTCGGACCTTGGGCCTGGTTTAAAAATGAACAGAGCGCTCTTCAGAGCCCCATCCCGGTTAAACCACGAGTTGTGGTATGAACGGGGGGAACCTTGGAGTGTGAAGTGAAGTGAAAGTCAAAACCAACTGAAACCAAATGCGTACTGGAGAACAGGGACTCTGCATCCATTCTCATCAACCCTCCCACGCCTTCGGCGCCAAATTAAATGAAATTGGGTGTGATTTTACGGTGAGCATGGATTAAATAAGGTTGTGTTTTTTAAAACAAATTTCGGCTGTTTTAAATGCGTAATTGCAACCAAAGGCTTAAAAATGCTTTTCAAGTAGATCTAAATAAGTACTTCGCATTTTAGAAAAAAAACACGAGTTTACAAACCTCTTTTTTTTAACCGAGTGGGCTCGGTCGCCAGGTACTAATACCTTTAAACGAGCAATTCTTGTATATTTATATATTTATTTATTTTTCGGATCTCGAAAACGGCTTTAACGATTTCGATAAAATTTTGTATTTAGATAGAGTTTTGGTTTCTGAGTTCATCTACGTCGGCGTTTTTTCTGTAAAAACGCGAGTTTTCACAAAAAACCCCGTTTTTTTTTGTGCCTTCATTGAAAGTTTGAGAAGCTTTTAATTCGCCATTTTCTTTATGATTACTTTCATTGTTACTGTTTCCGTGGCGACCACGTTTTGTTATAACAATTGGATTTCATATTTAATCACATCAGCGCAAGTTCAAATTATGGTATTTGGCAACGTTAAATTGTTATTGTTTTTGAAATGTTAAAGCAAGGCTTCACTACATAACAAACTGTTTCATTTATTCAAAAGCCATGGGATAAAAGCAGTGGTAATTGTCCACCGACGTCTATCGAATTTTATGGTAACTTACAGTATATAAAAATCAGATTACTTTACTTTTCAAGTGCGATTTCAAATTGAGTATAAAAGTGTTATAGTTAGTTTTAAAATACTTTTTTTCCTCCTCAAGAGTGTTTAGTAAGATATTTCAGGTAAAAAAATCAATAAATATGAAATTCATTCTGAAAATATTAAGTTTCGAAACAAAATTACATCTAATATCTTTAGACGAGCAATTCTTTTATATATATATTTCGGATCTTGAAAACGGCTCAAACGATTTTGATAAAATTTTGTATTTAGATAAAGTTTTGGATTTTGTAGTCCGATCGGTAAGTCATCGGACTCGTAACCGGAGGGTCCCGGTCTGATCATATAGAGGAAGCCCAGCCGATCAAAGATCCACCGTCTTCATTAATGGTGGCTGGGGGACGTTAAAAATGTTCGTGGTCATAAAATCCTCCAAGTGAAACGATACCACTGGGGGATGCTGGGCCAAGGGTCTGGCTCAAAAGTGAGCAGAGCGCTCTTCAAGGCCCCAACCCGGTTAAACCACGAGTTGTGGTATGTACGGGGGGAACCTTGGAGTGTCAAGTGAAGTGAAAGTCAAAACCAACTGGACTAAATGCGTACTGGAGAACAGGGACTCTGCATATATTCTCATCAATCCCTCCCGCGCATTCGGCGCCAAATGAAATGAAATTGGGTGTGATTTTACGGCGAGCATGGATTAACCCTTTGACGCAGAATTTTTATCAACGTATTTTTCATACTTTGTTCATTACTCTGCATTAATTTACGGTAAAAAAAAGGGGAAAATATTATATTTAGCGTTTTAATAATTTTCTGGTTATGTAATACAGCACAGAACAGTGGTGTCCCTTTCTGCGTAAAAGGTAAAATATTCATGGGAAATCGGTGTTTCGTTCAGCGGGACACCGGTGTCCCATGTTTGCTTCAAAATGTTAAATAAGGTTGTGTTTTTTAAAACAAATTAAGGCTGTTTTAGATGGGTAATTGCAACCAAAGGCTTAAAAATGCTTTTCAAGTTTATCTAAATAAGTACTTCGTATTTTAAAAAAAACACGAGTTTACAAACCTCTTTTTTTTAACCGAGCGGGCTCGGTCCTCAGGTACTAAATTAATAAATGAAGAAATACGTACGTGATTTAATAAATCAATGAATATGTGAAAGAAATGAACTATTTCACTTTGCCCCGCGTGCAGCTGACAAATTGCATTGAACATTTAAATCAAAATATGCCTAATATAAACTAAATAAGGACTGCACTGGACATCACTAGAGCTCAATTATTACCTTTAAAAAATGATAATTATAAGATTTTTTATAATTTTCTAGTAACAAGAAATAGTTTTCAAAAAGCACGAATATTGCAACATGCTTTGCCCCGCTATTTCACTTTGCCCGACACTGCAAAAAACGAACTGTTGCTTTTACAGTACAATACTGGCAGCTGGCAGCCGAGGTTCCAATTTAAAACTGTAAAATGCACAGTAATAAACTGCAAAACTGGAAATTTTACAGATTCCTACTGTAAAGTTAGCAATTTTACAGTTTATTGCAGTAAAATTTAGCTGTATTGTACTCTAAAAACCACAGTATAATACTGTCAGCAGAAGTTCCAGTTTAAAGAAGTAAAATGTACGGTAATAAACTGTGAAATTAGTTTCTTACTGTAGTTTCTTACTTTTAGTTTCTTACTGTAAAATTAGCAATTGTACAGGTTAGTACTACTAATTTATTAATTTTACAGTTTATCACTACAAAATTAGCAATTTTTACAGTTTATTACGATAAAATTAGCTGTATTATATTGTAAAAACAACATTCATTTCTAGTGTACTTAAATATTAAATACGAGAGTTAGAATTCAACTAAGGAAGCACAAGAAACTAATAGAGGCCGCAGATTCCCGACCTCTTCTCTAATCATTTCAAGAAAAATTCCTTTTTTAGGAAATTTCGTTGTCTTAATGAATATTTAGGAGACCAGAGAATGCATTAAATATGAAAGGAATTAAAATAAATTTGACTAAAGAGAAGTAAATGATCATTCGTGAAACGCATCAAACTGATACTTCTTAAATTTTAAACACAAGTAAATTCAAATACAGTGCCCGCCGCTTATTAAAATCATTTGTCCTGAGGACATTTGATTTTAAAAAGCGTCTTATTTTATAAAAAGGCTTACCTGCACTTAAAGGCAAAGTTTTAAAGATCAATTATCTGAAAGGTAAATAAATTGCTGTATCTCTATGTAGTTTTAAAGTTTCAAAATACAGTAAAAACTAAATAAAATTTACATTTTTATTTGCAGACGGATCTTAAAATACTGCCGTATAGATATTTGATTAACCCATTTATGCCCAGTAGCCTAAAAACGGGCGGCTTCTTAGTTACTGCATACAAAATCTTGTAATTGGTATATCATTTTACCAAAGCTGTTTTTCAGAAGTTAAATAGTCCTTTTTCTTGAGAAAACCAGATAGAACCTCTATAGTTAGACATCAGAGTTTATCTATTGACAGCTAATTTCAGACAAATCAGCGAAGCAACGATCCAGCATGGGTAACCACAGAAAGTAAGTGTTTTTTGCGAACTTATTTTTCATAAAACTAAACTATTTTAACATGATTTGCTTAAAATTGATCACAGATGCCTTCTGTAATGTTACTTTGAAAAAGTAAAGTCAAGTAAGGTCGTATTTTGTGCACATATCTGTCTAGTGTCTCATAAACAGGACGTTAAATAACTTAATAAATATGGCAACGGCGATCTATTTTACGCCTAAAATGTATGTAAACCATTCCAAGTAAGAGTTTTAAACAGATAAAAATTGAAAAAAATTGTTCAAAAAACTTGGGCATGAATGGGTGGCAGGCATTTATTCCCCAAGTAGCACACTTCGTTTTTTAAAGGTTGTAAAATGGTTACTAACGTTGTGACAACCGCTTAAAAACGTTTAAAGGTTATTTGTGCTCCCTGGGTCAGCTTCCGAGACTCTTCCACTTCTTGGTACTACATAACTTTGAAATTTATTTTGGCTATGGCAATTTTCAACTTAATTATAACTGTCGTCTTTAAATTATTAACATACGCTTTCCAAAAACTTGCTTTTATAAAACGACAATACTGATTTTTTTTAAGGAAAGTTTTAACATGTTTGATATTGTAAGGATTCGGTCCCTGCCAGATTTGATGCTAAAACGCGGCTGATTTTATAATCCAGTGATTTTATTAGTGGCGATTACTGTATATTCTTACGAAGATATTATACCTTTTCCTCCTCAAAAGGCGAAATCTGCCTACGAATGGCGACCGATCGAAGTGCTCACAGTCATTTACACTGCAGAAATATGCTTTACAATGCAGTACCGTTATTTCGTGCTAAACAATAAAATTAATTCGACGTTTTGGCGGTGGTCTATCAAGGGAATACTGGTGAGCTTTTGGCTCAACTACATATTTATACACAGGCTCGCCATTTCTGTGATCGGGGGAGGGGGGGGGGATTAACGCCCTGGATATTAGAAACATATTGGAATTATGCATTTGGAATGTATTTCGTTGTTTTTACCAATAAAATGAATTGAATACCTCTGCCTCTCCCTCCCCCTGGAAATTTTTGAAACGACGCGCCTGTCAGCGTGCAAATGAAGAAACATATACACTGAAGTGACAAAAGTCATGGGATAGCAATATGCAAATTTTCAGATGGCAGTAGCATCGCATAGAACAGGTATAAATGCGCAGTGCTTTTACAGAGCTTTCATTTCTGTTTAAGTTATTCATGTGAAGAGGTTTTAACGTGATGATGACCGCACGACGTGAATTAACAGACTTTGAACGCGGAATGTTAGTTGGAGCTAGACGCATGGGTCATGCCATTTCGGAAATCGTTAGAGAATCCAACATTCCCAGATCCACTGTGTCAAGAGTGTGCCGAGAGTATGAAATTTCAGGCATAACATCCCACCATGGACAGCGCAGTGGTCGACCGCCTGCACTTAAAGATCGAGACCGGCGACGTCCGTAAATTCTAACAGACAAGCAACACTGCGTCAAATCACCGTAGAAATCAATGTGGGACGTACAATGGACGTGTCTGCTAGAAATGTGCGGAGAAATTTGGATTTCTTGGGCTATTCCAGCAGAAGACCGACTCGAGTGCCTTTACTGACAGAACGACATCGCTTGCAGCGACTCTCGTGGGCACGTGAGCATATCGGTTGGTCCCTAGATGAATGGAAAACCGTGGCCTGGTCCGATGAGTCACGATTTCAGCTGGTAAGAGCCGATGGTAGGGTTCGAGTGTGGCGCAGACCCCACGAAGCCATGGACCCAAACTGTCAGCAAGGCACTGTTCAAGCTGGTGGTGGCTCCGTAATGGTGTGGGCTGTTTTTTCATGGCATGGACTTGGTCCTCTAGTGCGACTGGACCGAACATTGACTGGAAATGCTTATGTGCAGCTACTTGGAGATCACTTGCAGCCATTCATGGACTTCATGTACCCAAACAACGATGGGATTTTTATGGATGACAATGCGCCATGTCACCGGGCCACAACTGTTCGCAATTGGTTTGAAGAAAATTCTGGACAATTCCAACGAATGATTTGGCCACCTAGATCGCCCGACATGAATCCCATTGAGCATTTATGGGACACCATCGAGAGGTCTGTTCGTGCCCAAAATCCTGCCCCATCAACGCTTTCACAATTATGGACGTCTATCGAGACAGCATGGCTCAATATTCCTGCAGAAGACTTCCAACGACTTGTTGAGTCCATGCCACGTCGAGTTGTTGCACTTCGCCGGGCAAAAGGAGGGCCGACACGATATTAAGAGGTATCCCATGACTTTTGTCACTTCAGTGTATAATAGGTACACATAAATGTGTATTGGCCGCTGCCGTGACCGATTTGGAAAACGTATAACTGATAAAAATGTATAAAAGAAAAACGTATGAACGGTGCTTCACTGTATAAAAATATATACTTATTTGTCTCCTTATTTTTTATCGATAACATGAATTCAATGTGAAAGTTGTGAGAATAAAATTTTAGTTTTTTTTTCTTATCACTAGTTTATGGACGGACTTTTTGACGTGGAAACGTTTTTGCAATCTAAAATTTTAGCACTTACATTTATTAATTTATTTATTTATTTATTTATTTATTTATTTTTTGAAAAAACGATTGAAATAAGTGCCTATATTGCCATAACAAGATTTTATAAATTAATCATTTAAAAAATGAACGCAAAACAAATAGAACGTTTACTCAACGTTATCTTTTCTTCAATGAGGTAAATTGTAAAAACTGAATTTATTTGCAATAAACTTTGCTTTACGTATCATAAATTCATTCTTTTCATTAAAAAAAATTATAAAAAAAGCTCAAAAAAGGAACTTGAAAAAAGTTAAGCATTTCAGACAGCGTTAAATCTTTGAACCGCCTTTTAAAATTCAAAGATCCCACACTGTAGATGGGGAGAAAGAAATAAAAACCACCATCTTGTTGCACAAATGATGCTTGCCCTTTCTTTGCCGAGAGTCCTGGATACCACGCGCCTGAGTTACGTAATACATAGTACGTTGTATTTATTATCTAAGGAAATCGTTTAAAAACAGTTTTTCTCATAGATGGCAGCAGGTATTCATAAGTGTCGTCGAAAAAGAAAAAGTTTTAAATTTATTTACTAGATGGCAGCACCAAATATCGAATTCTTATATTTTCTTTTTCAGTATCGCTTTTGATTTTGAGTCC